>JAXCGZ010009718.1:62500-90797 GCA_037179515.1 Halocaridina rubra | reverse complement strand
CATCTCCACCTCTCAGTTCAGTGCTGTCACCTAACAACGATGATGTCCCTTCTATCAACAACCCTCAGGTTTTGCAAACTAGGTTTTCTGTCTCTACTCACAATTCCTTCAGTGCATTGAGAGACGAATGTGACAGTGGTAGTGAAGAAGAGGTAGATCCAAATAAAAGTGATAGTCATCAAGACAACCTGAATACACCATCTAGCATAAATAATCAAATCAGTAACAGGTTACAAAATAGTGATGAAACAACAGCGTCCTTTCCCACTACTCCTAACAATACAACAACAGGCACTAACCAGAACAAGATTCTTCCCAGCACAAACAACCAACCTGGTAAAGAGTTGCAAAACAGAGAAGAAGATATAGAGTCAGTCTCCACTACTCCTAACAACACAGCAACTATCACTAACCAGGACAACCAAATTACATCTTCCAGCACAAATAACCAACCCAGCAATAGGCTGCAAAACAATGAAGAAAACAGAAAAGACAAAATAGCAGCAGTCTCTATTCTAAACATTCCATCGAAGTCCTCTCCCCCACAGCCACAGTTGCCCAATAATGCAAGTGCAAGGGTTACAGCTCAAATATATATTCGCATTCCTGGCAACCCCTTTGAGAGAGAGATACGTAATACATTGACAAATCAAGGCATTCCTTCTGAAGAAGTCTTGATTAAGGAGCTTTCTCGCAAACCAAACTGGGTTTCCTTCGCAATAACGATATCGAAAGGATTTGAATATGTACCTTACAAACTGAATCAATGGCCTACAGGCACAAGTGTCCAGCCATTTCGTGTGGAGAAAACAGTGGACACAACCTGGGTATTCTACAAAATATCCCAAACTACAGTCATACCAAAATAAACAGCAAAGAGCTAATGAAACAATCTCCTATACGCGAGACTACAGAAAGAGACACGATACAAACCTCTCTTATCGCCGTCCACGCACAAGAGACTTCTCCTGGAGTGATGGCTCTTACAACCCTAGACACTCACCTAGGCATACAAACTTTGGGAAGGCCCGATCATACCACGGCACGTACTCAAACCAGCGTTACACATCCAACGGCAGGTACAGACACCAGGATCCATGGGCTAACCCCAGAACACACTACAATGATGAATTCCCAGCAGAATCACACAGTCGAAACTACAACTATGACTATGGATACCACCCCAATGAAACATAGTAAGAATGTAACATTAGTACATGTGAACGCTCAGTCCCTGCTCGCTCATTTTGAGGAAATAATAATGCTAACAAAAGACTACAACATAGACATCCTCTGTGTAAGTGAAACTTGGCTTCCTCCTACAACTGAAAATAGATATGTGAATATCCCAGAGTTTAAAATATTTCGCAATGACCATGGCCGAGGGGGTGGGGTTTGTATTTATGTTAGAAATTATCTTAGTGCATCAGAAATAACCACAGGTTTAGAAAAAACTGAGGAGCTCGAAGATTTATGGATCACTGTGCAGTATCAGAAACTTCCATCTTTCATTGTAGGGTGTGTTTACCGTCACCCTAAAGCACCTACCAGTTCATTCAATCATCTACTAGAAACATTCAGAAATATCTGTGTGCGTCATAAACCCATATCCATACTTGGTGATTTTAATGATGACTTGCTCTCAGCAGATAACAAAATGAAAAGGGTGATCAACACTGTGAAGTTAACACAAATAGTGACAAAACCGACCCGCATAACCCCCAATTCTAGGACTCTTATAGATCTGATAATAACAAATAAAGTGGAAAGTATACTCTATTGGGACGTAGTTCCCTGCCCAATTGCAAACCACGAGCTGAACATTGCTATGCTAAACATAAACAAGCCCAAAAGGAAGCCTCTCCTCAAGACATTCCGGTGTCTAAAAAATTACTCCCCTGATATCTGTTGTGAAACATTAATCAACAACACAAATGCATTTAATAGAATTAAATACACAGATAACGTCGATTTGCAGGTTGAGATTCTAACAAAAGTCTTCCTTGAATGCTTAGATAGTTGTGCACCCATTGTAACAAGAAAAAATAACCCGCCCCTCAGCCCCCTGGCTAACTAATGACATCAAAGAGGCAATGCAAATCAGAAATCAAGTACAAAAAGAGCTAAAAATGAATAGATATGATATGACTCTCCGAGAACGTTATAAAACAGAAAAGAAACGTGTCAGATCTCTCATCAGTGTAAGTAAAAAAGACTTTTACAAAAAACAATTTAATGACTCTAGACATGATACAGCAGCAACATGGAAAGTGATAAGAAGCATGATACCAAATGAAAAGAGTACCTCAGAAAGTTATGAAAATATTACGGAGTTGAAAGACAAAGCAGAAAACTTTAATAACTATTTTGCTAACGTTGGCAAAAATACATATGAAAAAAACTCAAGAAAACATCAACTCAGTGAATATGAGTAATTGCTTAAATGACAATTCTTCCAATGAAAACACAAGAGAGTACTTCAAGATAATTCCGATCGATTGTGCTACCCTAATTCTTACCATAAAGAGCCTAAGAAACTCTGGCTCTTATGGTTCAGATGGTATACCATTTCAGTTCATCAAAGATGCTCTACCCATGATTGCATCCTATATTCTAACTATTATGAACACTTCCATTGTTACTAAAAAGTTTCCTGACTCTTGGAAAATAGCACATGTAATACCTCTGCATAAAAAGGGGGACAGAGAAGATGTGACAAACTATCGTCCCATTTCCCTGCTACCCATTTTCTCTAAAATATTAGAAAAAATTGTTGCATGCCAACTTATGTCATATTTAGAATCAAATAGAATAATAAGTATTAACCAGCATGGTTTCAGACCGAAACTTTCGACGGAAACAGCACTGCTTAAAGTTACGAATAGTATATATAATAATATAGATATGAAAAAAATATCTCTTCTCGTATTATTAGACTTATCAAAAGCCTTCGACAGTGTAAACCATGAAATTCTTTCAAGTAAATGTATTAACTTAAATATTGATCCAAGCTGGTTTAGCGAGTATCTATCTAATCGTAAACAGTCCATACGTCTTAACAACATTATCTCTGTGCCAAAAAATGTATCATTTGGTGTTCCACAGGGATCAGTACTTGGTCCTATCCTCTTCTCCATTTATGTAAATGATCTATCTTCTTTCATTTCTGACTGTCTAGTCGTACAATATGCAGATGACACTCAACTACTCCTTAGTGGTGATATTAATAATCTCCCAGAGCTAACTTTAAGAGCAGAAAACACTCTGTCAAAAATTAAAACCTATTTCCAAGAAATTGGGCTGTTAATTAACAAAAGTAAAACACAGCGCATATTTATTGGTTCAAGGTTCCACATAGCACAAATTCCAGAAAACACAACAATTAATTTTTGCGACAATATTATCACACCTAGCAAAACAGTCAAAAACCTAAGAATTCACTTTGATAACCACATGTTGTTTGATTCCCACATAGATAAAGTACACAATAAGGTTACAGGAACATTAATGTACTTATCACGTATAAAAGACAATTTTGAGACTACCACTCGAATAACTGTTGTTGAATCTCTAGCCCTAAGTCACATTAATTACTGCACAACTGTTTGGGGAGCTACCACTTAGACTCAGATAAACAGAATACAGAAGCTTATTAATTTTGCAGCTCGAGTTGCCCTGGGAGGAATAAGAAAATATGACCACATCACACCAGCTCTCAATAAACTTGGGTGGCTGCGGGCAGAAAATAAGGTCGCTTATGCTATTTATGTTTTTGTATTCAAAATTTTGGACCATCATTATCCTAGCTGGCTATTTGATTTAAAAACAGTCAGGGATATAAGGGGAACCAACACAAGACAGAGCAGTGAGCTCTTTATTCACAGAACAAACACAGAAGCAGGTTCAAAGATGATCACTATCAAAGGGCCAACACACTGGAATAATATTCCAGAGCATCTTAAAAATGCATCCTCTTTCACAGCTTTCAAAGGCAAACTATATAGTTTTCTTTTGGACAAATAGTTGCTGCTCATTAAGAACTAATTATTCTCATTGTAAGGAAACAAATATGGAAATGATGCCGATAATAACGATCCTGTATCTAGTGGCATACTTACTACTTTATTATTAACATTATTGTAACATTTTTATTACAGCATTATTATTTTCTATGAAAGCTACATTTAATTTAACTATATGTCTAACCCTCTTATTTGTTAGTTTAATTACATGACTACTTATAAGTTACTATTAATGTTGAATAACCATTGTACAAAATGGAAATAAATGTTTTTGTTTGTTTTGTTTGTTTGTTAATTCCCTTATATCCTGAATCCCCTCCCTTTTTCCCCTTCTATCCTATCCCATCCTAAAAAAAAAAATATATACTCATCTATTCTGAAGCCCCAGATGTCGGGAATGAGAACGACGATCTTTACAGGAATTGTAAATAAATACGAGAGTCCTATCATTAATTGTCAAGAATCACAATAAGAATATCAATCATGACCGAATTCACGTGTAACGCACGTTACCAAGCATAAGTACTCTGCTCGGAAACAAAAAAGAACTAACTGTAATTGATAATCATTGAACTTGTGTTACACAGTAGTCTGTATATCATAATAATTCCAACCTCGACCGACTTTACATGTCAAATTATTCTTACTAAACATGAGTGTGACCCGTAGGACTACACGGACATAACACTACACACTCACAAATGGAACAACTCGCAAAACTATCGTTTACATTGTCCTCCTAATCAGTCGTACAAAATTTCACTATGACAAATATACTGTTCACCAATTCTTCCTTCTTCACCGCTATCCTATCTAAACTTTCCTCTTCCCCAGCAGCTTAAGGCATCTAAGTATGACATGATATAAAAAGGAGACTACGAGCCCTGCGAAAAACATTTTGAGGCTTTTCTTTATATTTGCAAAGAAGATATGACCTCAGCTCCCGGTCACTCACTACGGATTCACCATTGCCCGTCAACCCCCTGGTGAATATCTACAATGAAGTGCTTTTGGACCTAACACTAAGCTTTGCCCTACCGTCTCCGAATTTATTTCCTTTTTTTTCGCTAACACTTCATCATATTTGTCTTGGAAGCCATGAATGAAGGCTGACTACAAAAGAAAGTTTCCTTTAGGGAATAATAATAATAATAATAATAATAAAGGAATAGCTTAATGTTTTTGTAATTATAGACTTGAAATTTAATGCAATGTCAATATTTCACAAAGAAAATATTCTAGTATATTATTATACACTAATATCAAATAAGATATATAACAAGACATATTGCTTATAGACTAGAAATATAAAACTAACTCACTATATAATGTACATAAATTGCCTTGATTTCAATTTTAAAAAATAATTTAAACTCTCGTGTCTCCTAATTTGTTCCTTAGTCATTTTACTAAAATATATCGTCGTTTTTAGCATAAATAATCCATTTATCGTATGAATGTCTTTTCTTAGCAAAGACTAGTTATTTATTCTTGCAACAAAAAATACTTTACATCCTTAAAGTAATTTTACCAAGTTTGTGCTGTTACTGTGTATCTGATTACTTACTTAGGCAGGAATCACTCCCTTGCCTAATAAAGGCAAGGATGGTCCCTCCTTATGAAGGACTTTAGTTTTGGCAGAGTGCTGCCATTATCCCGAGTGACTGCCCTTTTTAATTCCAGACGGTTTCCACCAATTCTTCTTCTCTTCTCCATCTTTATTGTGTAATCAACTTACTTTACAAATTCATGTTAAATATGCCGAGTTGACTAGTCTTATTGTAAGTTATGACTTCTATATTTTCCTAATTGTATTCACTTAATTACCTCCTGAGGGAGGAGGCTAGAATACTTCCTCCGTATTCCCCTGCGACTCGTAAGAGTCGACTATATTGAGTGGAGAGAGGTCACCAGGAATCCCCCTCCTCTATTTTCTCTTCCCAAAGAGTCTATTTTATCTTGACTCAGCCACTCTCCTTATAAGGGGAAAATGGTTCATGTATATAGATTACTATATACAGGAGTAATAATCCTCCTTATAAGGGAGGTGGCTGAGTCAAAGTAAAATACCTTGACTCATTGCGGGAAAATAATACAGAGGAGGGAGTTCCCAGTCCCCTCGCTCCGCCCCATTTAATCGACT
This sequence comes from Halocaridina rubra, assembly GCA_037179515.1. NCBI lineage: Eukaryota > Metazoa > Arthropoda > Malacostraca > Decapoda > Atyidae > Halocaridina > Halocaridina rubra. Next base: position 84,632 of record JAXCGZ010009718.1, on the reverse strand, counting down.
TTTACGACACGCAGGGGAACACGGAGGAAGTATTCTTACCCCCTCCCTTAGGGAAAATGTATATAGATAGATAGATTTACTTAATTGAATTCACGGAATAGAGCCGAATGTTTATATCTATTGGTCGTTTTCATTTTCTACAGTTTTCATTCATTCTTTAGGATGGGATTGAACAAGGGGGGGGGGGAAGCGATGCTATCATCATTGAACAACCTTGTGGCTTGTACAGTGGTAACACACTCGCAAGGTCGTCGGATCGAGCCTCGTACAGGCAAGAGAGCTTAAGATATATATATATATATATATATATATATATATATATATATATATATATATATATATATATATATATATATATATATATATATATATATATATATATATATAGAGAGAGAGAGAGAGAGAGAGAGAGAGAGAGAGAGAGAGAGAGAGAGAGAGATTCTCCACCCATGGATGGGTGGAACGGGTCATGGAGGACCCTTAGAGCTGCCGTCTGTAGGCAGAGGACCCAACCCCTTCAGAAGTGCCAAGCAAGAGCTGTAATTTCCCCAGTAAACAGCTCAAACTCTCTTACCTGGCATTGCAATGAATGATGAAAATATTTTATTTCTGCTACCACATATGGATATGGATAACTGGGATAGGATGGGTTGCCACCTACTGTGCTTTTTCCTTTTCCTTTCCAGGATGTGACAGGATAGGAGGGAAAAAAAAGGGGAGGGAACCAAGGATATAAGTGAATTGGAGGGAAAAGCACGAAAATTAAACAGAGACAAAAAAGAGAGGGGCAGACCCCCGTGCCAAGCTTTGATCTGAAATTCTGATTCTATCGATTCCAAGACTGTGCTCGTAATACCGAAAAATGTAAGCTTTCGGTTTATTTTGAAAAACTAGATTGGTATACCTTTTTATGTTTTTGCTTCAATGTTATGTTTAATGGTGAAACTAATCATTGGGTAGCTATATTGTTATAATTTGCTTTTCTATTTCTATAAATACAATCAGTGTAACTAAAAATAAATGACCATGTACAATGTTTTGGAACGGGTCTTTATGGACCCGATGCAGACTCATTTATAAGTGGTATATACACTACATGGTGGAGCAGGTGTTGGTTGACTCGTAAGAGTTTTTCGATACGATACAATACGATAATTATAAGTAGTATTAGAGAATTTTGTCCACCTGTTAAGTTGCTTTGAGTTTCCGAACTCTGATTTCGTCACTGGGAATAGAAAAGTTTGATAGGAACTTGTGAAAGTGCGGAAACGATGACGAGTGCATTCTTATTCTTCCCCTCTAAGGGGGGTGGATACGATACAATACGATAATTATAAGTAGTATTAGAGAATTTTGTCCACCTGTTAAGTTGCTTTGAGTTTCCGAACTCTGATTTCGTCACTGGGAATAGAAAAGTTTGATAGGAACTTGTGAAAGTGCGGAAACGATGACGAGTGCATTCTTATTCTTCCCCTCTAAGGGGGGTGGAGATAGGAGACCACCCCAAAGAAGAGTGGACGATCGTGTTTAAGAAAAAGAGGCAAAGGACTGCCCCAGGAAGCAGCCAGGAAAGCTCCACTGCCCCAGTTCCGTCCAGCCTCAACGCCCATCTCATCAAGGTATTAATTTTCCAAGTTCAAAGTTCAAGCCCCAACTCTTGCTGAGGCCTATGCACTCCTTCGTGAGCTGGAGGATCAGCTGTAGAGGCATAGTCATGATGGTGGATAATATATGGGCTATCAATGAAAGACACTTCACTTGATTTAAGTGTCGGTGGGCTGGCACTTAAATTCTCTCGATAACAATAACCCGTCGTTTATTTCAATAAACATATATAAACATTAAATGAAAACTGTGACTTTTAGGCATAACTGTTATACATATACAGTCGGCCATACTAACTTTTACTCTCTAACACCCCCACTTAAAACTTATTATGGCTAGGCATACAAATATGACAAAATGGTATGGATTCTTTCTATAACATCTTGAAAAAAATAAGAATCATATATCTTCCTATCATTAAATAGAAGAACAGTACCTATACTATGAGAATCAAAATTAAGCTCCAGTCAATAAGAATGCAACATACTATATCAGCTACGGCCACTTTGCTTTAAGCCGTATAAAGATTTCTTTAGTTTACCTACTAATGTCTCACCATTTCCATTTTCTAGAACAAAACCCTCTGGCTGTTCTACATACAGCTCGCAATCAATTGGTGCATTCTAAAAAGCAGTATTGGCATCCATTTGATGAATTACTGAGTCATATTGAACAGCTATTTGCATTAGCATACAAATAGATGTGATGAGTACTGTGGGAGAGAAAGTTTCATGAAAATCAATCCCTGGTAACTGAGAATTGCCCTTTGCAACAAATCTAGCTCTAAATTTTTCATTACCATCCAAGTCAAGTTTTATGCTATAAACCCAGTGACCTCCCACATTTAAAAAACCCTAGGCTACTTTTGGGCCTACTTGATTTACTACCCTGATATCCACAGGCTTACTACTGTTAAATGCTCTTGAATTAGACTCAATTTTTATGACTACATCGTCTTTTTCTGCATTAGACCTACAAGACTTCTTTATTTCTTCATAGATTCTATGAGCTACCTTGAATTCACTAAAATTCAGCGTCTTTTCCTTCTGAGTTACAACTGTGGTAAAGGCTTAAATTCAGGAGGAATATCATTCAAAATCATGGCAGTTAGTAAGCTATCAATAATTACATCACCTGAAGTTTTCGAGAATACAGCTGCCTTTTCAGCCCTAATCATATAATCTGTAAAACCTTCATCGGCACATTTCGTCAAGGAGATAAGTTCAGTATATAAAGAATTTATTCTTGGCTTCCCCTTGGATAAATGACGCTTCCACAAAAACTTCAGTGCCTTTCTGCCATCATCCTTAGCATCACAGATAACTAGGGAAAGACTTCTATCATCTAAGCATTGGACAAGTTTTGCAAAACATTCCGCATTTTTATCGTCGTCGACATCTTTATCATCAGTGGCGATCACGTTATAAAGCATTTGAAGTTTAAGATGGCCAAAGAAGTTAACTTCCCAATATTCATACTTACTTTCGTCACCATCGAAATCCAGACGATACCTGGGTAACCTGGACATACTGAGCCCATGACCTGTAGAGGCATTAGTCGTGATGGTGGATAATATATGGGAAATCAATGAGAGACACTCCTCTTGATTTAATACGCAATCTCAGTTATGATGAGAGGCTGAGGGAATTAGACTTACCATCACTCGAAGCTAGAAGAGTGAGGGGGGATATGGTGACAGTCTTTAAATTCCTTCATGGTTATGATAGAGTGGATAGGGATCGATATTTTGATATGGCTGGCTCTAGAACTAGAGGTCATAGTTTGAAGCTTGGTAAGAAAACTTGTTTGCAGGATGTAAGGAAATACTTTTTCATTGTAAGAGTAGTTGATAATTGGAATTGGCTAAGCAAGGAGGTAGTTAATGCTATCTCAATCCATAGTTTTAAGGACAGGTATGATAAGTATCACTAAGTCTAAAATGGAACCGATCAGGAGACGGGAAGATACGAACTTTGGGCTCTTTCCCGTAAACACAATTAGGTAATCACAATTAGGTAATCACATGTCTGAGCGGGCCGGCACTCAATAACAACAACCCGCCGTTTATTTCAAGAAATATATATATATATATATATATATATATATATATATATATATATATATATATATATATATATATATATATATATATATATATATATATATATATATATATATATATATATATATATATATATATATATATATATATATATATATATATATATATATATATATATATATATATATATATATATATATATATATATATATATATATATATATATATATATATATATATATATATATATATTATGAAAACGGTGACTTTTAGGTATACCATGATTTGCTCTCTAACATCAGATCACCAAATTTGGGTGTGTCATCAGGCCCAACCTTCGGGGAGAATTTATCATTCACCCCACCACCTTTAATGCTGCAGAGAAAATGTGCTCCCTAAATTCCCTCCACCTAGCTTAGATGTCTCCATCTCAAAAGATTAGGAAGTTTATTCTACAAAACTTCCCATTGGCTCTGTCTGTAAGTCTACTAACTAATCAAAAATATACCACCACCGCCAGCAGCTGTATCTCCAAGATATATGTCCAATCTATCCCCACCAGGCATGTCATGGTCCACATCTGTGGACCCCCCTGCAAAGGTCAACTTAGGGATATGGGGAAAATTCAAACTCAGGGAATATAACCCTGACCCCCTCAGATGCTTCAGGTGCCAAATGTTTGGCAATCACCAAAATAGCTACACTTCCTCATCAGATATGCAATCTGCAGCAAGGGCATGCAACTGACTAGTGCCTGGCAAAGCTCAAGACCAAAGAAGAAGTGACAGCAAGGTGCCCAAGTTGCTTGGGGAGCCACCATGCTTGGAACACCTAATGCCCTGAGAGGTTGAAGAGAATCTCAGAAAAAAAGAGCATCTGCTCCTAACCCTTCCTGCAATACTTCTACCTTCCTCCCTGCCCCTCCCACACCTCCAACCCTCGGCAATACTCACCCCCTGCCCTCTTCAGTCCAAGCCTCACCCCCGAAACACTAATCCCTGCCAAAGCACACAAGTACAAACACCTGCTCCTACTCAGACACTCACTACTCCCACACACAACACTCAGACTCCCACTCCTCCCCTCCAGCTCTACTCAAAACCTTAACCCAAATCTCACTTTAGTGATATTTGAGTCAAGGTTTTGAGTAGAGCTGGCCCCATTTTATTTTTCAAACAAAAGAAGGTGTCGCCTCTGATATGTGGTGAAGGAGGGGTCATGTGCCTCTTCTTGGTAGAAGACAACTTTTAGTGATGTTAGCAATTATTTCCTAGTTGCGCTTGTATTCAAGTCTAAGTCTGTGCATGTTGAGAGCAGTTCATTGACTGCCTAGTACCAGGAAGTGGAGGATGATTTACCAAGAGTGCAGGCATTGTTCCACCCTTACAACATCTTGCTGATAGAGGCTTGCAAATTTTCATTCGATAATGGCAGCTAAATTGTTTACAAACTGGAGAGCTGTCCAGTGGGAGCTTTTTTTTTTCTAGTTTCATCAGTTGTCCTTTATGTTGGTTCTAAAGAAGGCTTGGATTCACTCCACTTTTTGTGGTTACAATTTGATATTTTGGTGTTTAATTGCTAACAGGTATTAGTTTAACTTTGGGACTTGTGGTTGTGATGTTGCTTTTAGTGGGTCCATTCACATTGACTCATCTTAGAATGAAACAGTGGATCCGTTTACTTATACTGAAGCGTGAGCTCTTCTTATAATTTTCTTCATAATGGCATGCTGATCGTCCTTGGGTTTTCTTAAACTTTCACATATTTGAATGGAATTGGAGCCCATGGGTTGAGCTCCTAAATTGCAGGCTAGAGTTCAGGATGGCACATATATGTCTGGAACACCGTCACTTGTGTGCTCATATTCATCCTTTGCACCTTATGCCAGATCTAAATTGTACTGGTTGCCATGTCCCAGAGACATTTGAGCACTTTTCCTACACTGTCATTGCAGTTATGAGTATCAGTGCTTTCAATGAAATACCTTGCTCTCCTGCTCCTACTCAGACACTCACTCCTCCTATACACAATACTCGGGCTCCCACTACCCCTCAACAATCCTCTCAGACTCCAACAGCCTCCACACACAGTCCCCCTAATTTAACCAAGTCCCAAGACCCCAGACTCAAACTCTGTGCTTCTTCACAGCAACCTCCCCAAATATTCTTTCCTACAACCAGAACCGTACCTGAACCTCCACCTGAACCCCTCTTCACCCTAGAAAACATCATGCAACTCATAACCCATGCAATATATGCAGCAGCAGAGCTCTTCACAAAGGATATGGGCCCCTTTTGCAGAGACGCCTTCAACAGTGTCATGGAAATAACCCACAGCATTGTTGCTCAAGCACTGCTTATGGAGAAGCAACATCACCTACACCAACCTGCCACCCCTTCCACGTCCTTTTCTTAAACTCTCCAGATTTCTAATCTTGGCATCCTCCACTGGAATGCTCAGGGTTTGAGAAAGAAAAGGCAATACCTAGAGAGTATTGGAAAGGCTGACAAAATCAATGTGATCATGGTGCAGGAGATGCCATGCTCAGAATATAATACACAAAATATATCCAGGTACCAGGGTTTCTACCACCACTGTACACGAGGTGAGAACAGAGCTGTGCCACCATTATCAACAACAACTTACTGGTTAAATATGTCATACAACCTGTCAACTGTGGAGAGGGAGTCCATGTTCTGGCTGTCGACTTCAAAATCCAGGGCAGTAGCATATCCTTCTATAACTTTTACAGACACCAAGAAGGTAAACTGGATGCAATCACCCTCTTTGGCACAGCCAACCTGGCAGATTTTAATGTTCATCACCCATGATTCAACTCAAATTCCGCCTCTGCAGCAAGCAGACACATAACGCGTCTGCTTGATGACTATAAAGACATCAGTATGCTTAATGACCACGAGCAAACCCACTAGAGAGGAGGAATTCTTGACTTAACCTTCATCTTGGACTCCCTATTGCAAATCACCATATGGGGTATGCACTCTCATATCACAAACGAGCATTATGGGATCCTTCTCAAGCTTTCAATTCCAGACACCTTTCCAATCCCTGCTCCTTCTCCTTGATGGAATATCAAAAACACAAACTGGTGCTGATTCCAGAAACCACCAAGCAACTGGTATTCAGCGTACACACCTACAGGAGGCATCGATCAAGCTGCAGCAGATTTAGTCAATGCCTTACAAGCCAGTGCATATTCTGCCAGGAAGCAACTCCGCAACCCTCCTCCTTTACATCCTCAAAAGTGAAGTTTTCTCCAAAGTACAATGAAAGACTGGAGCTGAAACTCCTAGCAATGACCCAAATGTCCCTAAAGCTGCAAACACCATATCAAGAGCAGCCATGAACCATCTGGACAGCCTGCAAAATATTATAAGCCAGTACTCATTACTTAGGTAAGTCATAGAAATGCAGACATTCAGAAAGAACACAAGAAGCTGATATCAGTTCCCTCAACTTCTCCAGTGTGAGCCCATCAACACGCTGATGTGGTTCTGTGAAGGATTCCTCAGCCCTTGCTGGTTGTCAGCATATTTTTCTTTTGTTATTTTTTCGTATTTTTTTGAACATCATATATTTTTACATTTATGTATATTAATAATTTTGTTTAACACGTTCCTATCTTCAATTTATATTTCCTTCTCAGTGCTCCCAGGGTTTAAAGCATGCATGCGGTGTCATCAACTCTCTCTTCTTCACTGCTATCCTATCAAAACTTCCCTCTTTCTCCACAATTTAATGCCTCTAAGTAACATAAAATAAAAGGAGACTACTAACCCTGTTGAGTATATCTTGAAGCTTTTCTTTAAATTTGCAGATAAGACATGACCTCAATTCCCAGATCACTTACATAAGGGGCCCACTATAGAACATCCACCCCTGGGTGGATATTTACAACCAACCAACCTTTGCAACTTTTCCCTATTGGTACTATTGAGATGGTGGTCCAGATGACTCGCAGCTACAGTATAAAATTGCTTCTACTGTAATGAAATTTGTTCTGTCATTATATATTTCTAAAGATTTGTAATATGTTACAGGTTTCCTGTCCATGGTAAACGCTCTCAATAGCATTTTCTCATTGTGTTACATTCTTTTGAAGAGTTTTGATGGGATCAAGGCATTTGTGGCCACCGCGGTCGAGTGGTAACGCTCGCAACTTGAATCAACTGGTCGTAAGTTCAAGACTCGCCACCGTTTGAGGTTGGAAAGGGCATTCACTCAGGGTAACGGTCACACAAGACAAAACCAAAGTCCTTCAGGAGATGATACTGTCCTAGCCCCTAGTAGAAAAGGGAGTCCGTGACGTAAAGCCGATCAATGGCGGGATCTCGAAGCTGACTAAGCTCCAATTCATCCTGCATTGACAGGAAGAAGAACAGGAGGAAAGAGCGATATAGTGATGCTGTACATTCTTTTTGTTATGTTAGAAAACGACTTTGCCATCAACACAAATGCTACATTCTACCTTTCAAGACATGTTTCGCGTAATAAAGAACTTAATCACATATATAGTCAAATAAATTACATATAAAAATTCTATGTATTAGTGAAGAATATTCAGTGTTTTTGGTACTAAAATGAACAGAGAATTATGATTATATAAAAAAAATTCATAGTAAATTACGTAGAGAGCATATTAATGCTATAAAAATGAGAAGTATTACCAATTCTTATTCGCATTGCTCAGGAGAATCAGCTGTTTGTCAAAGGCATATAAGCGGTGTACTATTTTGCGTAGTATTTGACTTAATTTTATCATTATCAAATATCATTGAGGAAATCTGACTATACCAACTCATGATTGTTGGTTCGAACTTCGAATAGGATTCTTGCATTTACACGTATGATAATGGGTTTATTTGACTTTTACTAATGATTATAAAATACATCATTCAACAATTAGAGTTTTTATCTCTAAGATTTGCTGTATGTATCAATGTGCACATGTATTGCAGGTTCAAATGGGCAGTTATATATATATATATATATATATATATATATATATATATATATATATATATATATATATATATATATATATATATATATATATATATATATATATATATATATATATATATATATATATATATATATATATATATATATATATGGTAAAGGTCCAGTATAACTCTGGCGACTTAATTTTGGTCTGTTTTCTTCCAAACCTCCACAAAACCCTTTGGATACATGTAATACATTAGTAAAAGGTGGCGAACCTAGGTTAGGTTAGGTTAGGTAAAGCACGGGCTTAGGGGGTCAGTATAGATTTCTTTAAATGCCTTAATTCTGGCTCATGAAGGCCGTATAAAGCACGGGCTTAGGAGAAAAATCCCTAGTCAAACCTGGAAAATTCCCTAACTCACCTAACACTGTAAAGCAGTTAACGAAATCTATACTGACCCCCTAAGCCTGTGCTTTACACGGCCTTCATGAGCCAAAATTAAGGTATTTAACGAAATCTATACTGACCCCCTAAGCCCGTGCTTACCTAACCTAACTTAACCTAACCTAAGTCCGCCACTGTTTACAAATGTATTATATGTATACAAAGGGTTTTGTGAAGGTTGGAAGAAAATAGACCAAAATTAAGGGGCTGGAGTTATACTGGACCTTTTCCATATATATATATATATATATATATATATATATATATATATATATATATATATATATATATATATATATATATATATATATATATATATATATATATATATATATACATACCAGGTTAGCTTGTGAAGAGTCAGAATGTTACTCTTATCTGAAAAATGTCAGTTATATTTTATCTAACATATGTGTATTGTGTTGGATATTTATAGAGCTTTGGATACATAATAACAATAATACAAACTCCATTATATAAACACCTTAGATCAGTACTTGGAATTTTTCTATTAGAATAAATAATTAGCTTCATTTAATGAATAAATATACAGTAGATACAAACTAGGGATTTATTACTGTTAATATGCTCTGAAAATAGTTAACACTTATTTGGTGCCACTCTTACACTAGCAGTCTACCTCAGTAACTGTAGTATGTTATACCCTAACTAAACTAGCCCATCCTAACCTAATTATCATTACATGATGATTCTTGAGTAACAAACTATATTAAATTAATTATTGTTGTCCATAGCACGTGGGTTATAGTGTATACGCCCTTGTAGACCGCACACTTAAATAGTGTGACAGAAAGATTAGACAAAATTGTTGTAGAGGCATTACATTCAACAATTATTTTCAATTGGACCCGTCTCAGTTTAGATGTAAAATATTAAATTTTTCCTATTGTTTTTCACTTGCCTTGAGTTAATGTGACCTTGAAAATCGTCATAAATTGTTTGGTGACTTAACCAAAAAAAAATAGTAATTCACGTCAATTTTTAGTGTCATAGTCAAAATAAGGCATAAAAAAAACCATAGGTAAAATAATGTGTATTACTATCCTTTTTAGATTTGATATGGTTAGGTTAGCATACATTCGACGGTTTTCAAGGTCACTTCCATATAACGCACATCAGAAACCATAGGAGGAAATATAATTTACACCTTTAAGTTGAGACAAGTTCAATTGGAAAAATTTACCTCACATTCTTTAGAAATTTTTATGTAATGAATATTACAGTTATGTATCCTCAAGTATATGCTCTAATATATTGTGTTTATGAAGACAAGTGTATATTTTCTTATAATTCTTCAAGGAATAAATCTTGCGCAATGGCTAGCGATGACGATGTGACTCTGCTGTTTGAGAATAATTCTGTGGCTCAAGTACGCGAAGTACTAACTAAAACGCGCAATGATATAGAACGTAAAAAGGAGGACCTCAGAGTCATGGTTGGGTATGTATGTATGTTCTTGTACACTCAACCCTCGATTTATCAGACAGTCGGGTTTAACAAACCAAGGTCCCCCCCATTAGTCCGTTCAGTTGAGGGTTGTGTGTAATTGATTGGTTCACAATGAATACGTGTGCTGTATTATTTCCTGAAGAACCGGATTTGTAGAGATGCTACATTAATGGCAGTCACGACAATCATGCAGTCAAATTCATTATTGAAGACTGCAGTACTTAGAACCACGTAAGCCAGCAGCACAGTATACACTCTTCCTGAGAGCTCTGTTGGAGAGCTCAGTATCAGCAGTGACCACCTTTCCTAGAGACTTGGGGCTTTTAGACTGGGTAGGTTAGGGAGCAACATCAATTATGATATTCTACCTTTTATCTATCAATGCATCAACTATCCATCTAGCTGTTAAAACAGTGCTTCACCTGACTTTTGATGGTAGTTTGACATCACTATATCCTGATACATTTAATAGTTCATTGCTAACTACAGTGCATGAGAACTTGAGTTAACAAATATTTTCTATGAGAGCAATTTTGTTAACATGAACTTTTTGTTCATTATTTCTTGTAATGTTAACAATCTACTTGCACAGAGGCACATCGTGAGAATTTTTTTTTTCATTTATTCATACATAAAGTTGTTTTTTTTATAGAAAAAAAGTGGTATTGAATGATTTGCACATAACATGATTAGATACTGATATTTTTTACTTTGCATTATTTTATGTCATGTAATGCACTCTTAGTCTAGTCTTTGCATAGTAATTTGCTATTAACTGTTTGTTTTTCTTGATTTTTTACCAAAATCACTAACCTTTAAATATTCAAATTCTTATGGCCTTGTCCTGCATATATTACAAGTTCTTTTAAAAAATTTTAACTATGAAATGGTGAAATAAATACCATGACATTTTTACAGTTTTACTCATATTTAATAAGGGATCATATTATACTTCATTACAGTGTAGGACGGGGGGACACTGTGGTAGACCAGTGGTTAGAGTGCTCATTTTGGGTGACAAACCCATGTACAAGCCCACTGCTAGGTGTTAGGAAGGGCATCCAACTTTGATTCCTCACCTTCTACCTGTCCATTTACACCCCCATCTGAAAGCGCATTTATAGTGACATAAAACAGCATACAGTTACAACAGTATGGCACACGGAATATCTTATCCCAATTATCTAGCCTCTTTATTAAATAAGGAGAGAACTTTGACTGCTGAGGATATGATTATTCAAGTTCTATTTTAAATTAGTTGTACTTTGGTTGAGATTTTAAAGTCTCAAAATGTATTTCTAAAAGGTTCATAGAGAACTTAAACTAAGTATGAAAAAAAGTTAAATTTTTTCCATATTCTTCTTAAGAAAATAAATATTTGAAGCTATCATCTGTACATACGAAGAGAGCATCAAGAGTATTTTAGGCTGAATAAAAACTGTATTAGACTCCACTTAGCAATCACTTTATTTTTTTCTTTACAGTGAGAGGTACCGAGATCTGATAGAAGCAGCAGACACTATATCTGAAATGCGAGAAAGTGCTAAGGCTATTTGTAGTAATATACACACCATGGAAGGACTCTGTGGAAGTCTTCAACAGAGAGGATTGATTGGTTTCAAAACAAAGAGCCTGCCTGTAAACGGAACAGATAGGTGATTTTTCTTTATTTGTGTAAATGTAGACTTGCGGTAGAATGCTCGACATGGGAGATAATGGACCTGCGTTCGAGTCCACGGCAGGGTAATAGAAAGGGCATCCAGCTTAATTTTCCCTGCTTCATTCTATATGTATCCACCCCCAGATGGGGACTATAGTGATGCATAAACTGTAATAAAAAGTAAAGTTATAATCCTTGACTGAATTCTTCACTCATATCTCTTGCATGTCTTAAAGTCTAACAAAAAGAGATGAGAAGTAAAGAGGTTGGCAATCCCCTCCTTCACTTGATTTTATTTTGTCACAATAGTGATTATAGGAATGAGGATGGGCAGAGTATGATAAAACACTTATGCCTCCACTATTTTACTCAGGTGTGGGTACTCTACTGGCTGCAAAGGGTCATGGTGTTATGCAAAGTAAATAATATTAAGTCATAGTCTGATTAAAGCTGTTTTAAATTGTATGTTCTAAATATTTATTTGAATGCAACGAAAGTTTTGTCAGTCATGCAAGTGTGTCATGCCATTAAGATATAATGGAAAATTAGTGATATTTTCAAGTTACTACATAGACATTAGAGATTTGCCTATTCATTTACTGTAACCTGACCTGATTAAGATTTATGAAGATCCGTCTTGCTGTATTGTGACATTTTAGTATTCATGTCTTTTAGCTCTGTTGATGGTTGGAGGGAAGTTTCACATTCTTATAGAGTATATGTCTTGGGAAACAATTTCAAGGGATTTCCATGGTATTGGGGGACAATAAATTACATATATGTATTACATGCTTATATCAGAAAGTTACTAAACAAGGTATAGAGGAATAGATGGCCCATAATCCATCTCTCCATCTTAATAATCCATCTTTCCTTATATAGCTTTACAGAAATTACATTTGTGGCAACCCTGTTAATTACAGTTGCATTTTATCTCATACAAAAAAAGGAGACTGCAGTAGTGCAGTGGTTAGAGTGCTTGACTTTGGAAGTGATAAATCCTTGTTCAAAGCCATTGTAAGGCATCAAGAAGGGCACCAGTCTTAATTCCCCGGCTTCAACCTGTCTTTGTGCACCCTCATTCGAATGGAGACTAATAGTGATATATAAAACAGCAAATAACATTGTCTTATGCAAAAAAATATAGATACTTATCTTTTCAGATCTTCTAGCGCTAGTACTCATTATACACTAGCAGTACAAGTGAAATTGCTTGTGACTATCCCTGAGACTTTGTGGAGTCTCACTGAGCATAAACAGTACTTGCAGGCTACTCAGTTACTTTTACTGGCTCACCACACCCATACTGCATTACAGCTGTCGCCTAATGCTGCAAAGGTAATTTGATAGCACAACTGTCTTGGGTGACCAACACGGTGGTGGTAGTGGTGAGAGTGGGAATTATAGTAATACTTATCCCCGAAGAGTGATCAAGGTATATTGGTGAATGTGTACAATTTGACTTGGCCACCCCCCTTACAAGGGGGATTGCACTCATTGTATATGTAAATGTGTATACAACTGTCTTTAATAGCTCTCATATAGGTTCATTATGTATGTAATTCAGTGCATACATAAAGCTTCTATCATTTGGGTTTTAGGCTGCTAACAAATTTGTTCATTTGGATTTCAAGACTATGAAAACCTTCTCTTTCATGTTACATTGTATAAAAACATATTCCATGGTTAAGGTTATGTAACTACAGACACTTCCCAACTTATAAACATCCAATATACGAACATCCAGAGATACGAACATGTGAAAAGTGCAGTGTCCATGAAGCCTACTTTTATTATGCAGCAAGTTATGGATGTTTACAGCGTTTCAAGAACTACAATCTTGCATTATGTGACTTTAGGATAAGAAGACAAATATATTATGGTCTAACACAACTATATTATGTTGCATACATGATGTAGGAAGTTTGGTAGACATATACTGTACACCCAGAAGTTGAGAAACCCCTGTACATCTATTTCAAGCTTAAAGTTCTGTGAATATTTACCTGTTTAAAGTTTATGAAACTGTATATCAAATTTTGTTAACCTCGCCCCTACTGTATTTGTGACGGGGCTGCTTTAAACGTTCTTTTATAAGTTATTTGTTCATTTTTTGCTCTTTTGCTATGTAGCATTTCCTACACTGGCTTTTAAGGGCCTCATATATATTTGCAATGTGTTCTTTATCAGGTTTTGGTCAGTAACAATAAATGTGAAACCTTTGGTTGAATGCGGTAGCTCAGTGAAAGAATTCAAGAGTTTGGTATAAAATAACGAGAGTTCAATCCTGCCTGTGGGTATTACGAAGGGAATCCATCTGTGATATAGTCGCCAATTGTAATAGGTTAGCTTAGGTATTCCTGTTCCCCTGCATTAAGAGTTAGATAGGTTGCCTGTATGGGCAACAACCGTAGCATGAACACAGCGGTATTAGGTTAGGATATGCACGGTAATTAGTTAAAACCGGCTAGATAAGCTAGAACTAACCGTTCATTATATACCTGACTTACCGTATATATTATCACACTATCACTATGATATATATTACTTAGCAGCATTAGAAATAGGGTTAGGGTTATGTTAGTAAGGGTAGGATATCGGAAAATGAAAGGAAATATGTAGGAAATGCTTGGAGCTATTTGCAGGTGTTGTCGGACATCTCTCATAGGTGGCGGGAGAAGAAAATACCTTTTCTACTCACTGGAATTAGATTAGAATAGGAATAATGCTTCTCAACAAAACATGTAAGGTAGAACTTAACTTGGAATTAGTATGCACTATGTACAATATTAACACTTCATTACACCCCTCCCCCCTACAAATCAAACCGATCCAAAGGCATGACATCTCTAGCAGAGCAGCGTACCGGAGTAGCCAGTTTGGGGGGAACATTAACTTCAGCTCCCCCATTAGGTTTGTCTACTCTCTCATGAACCAAAGGCGAAAGAACAGACTCATCACTTATAACAGGTGAGAAAGTCTTAATATAGGCGTAGACTGAATACTTGGTGTAGATCGAATTAGAATCTGATCTTGATGACGTCTCACCACATGTCCTCCTGGAAATTCACATTTGTAAGACACAGGACCAGTTCGTTTCAACACTCATGCAGGAGCCCAACGATCCTTAGAAACTGTCGAATAATTCCTCACCATGACAGAAGACTTGGGTGTCAACTTAAGATATCTAGCAATATTACTGTCATAATTAAACTTTTGCTGGTCTTGCTTAGACAACACAGTCTGTTGTACACGTTTACTAGGTTGTACTAGATCCAACACGGTACGTAACTTCCGGCCAAACATCAACTCAACTGGAGACACTCCAGTAGTAGAATGAGGTGTCACTCTGTACTGGAAAAGATACTCATCTAACTTAGTTCTCCAATCTTTGCTAGAGCAGTGTTTTAGGAAATTTTTAAGACCTTTGACAGTATTTTCAGCCTGGCCATTTGTGCTTGGCTGGTAGTGTGCAGACGTGATATGACGAACATCACTCTTCTCAAGAAATAGGTTAAATTCCTTATATGTAAAATTAGGACCATTGTCAGTAATGAGTGTCATAGGCAGACCAAACTGTGAGAAAACATTTCTGATGAGATTAATAGTAGCAAAAGAACTAGTGTCTTTAGTAGGTAGCACGTCAATCCACTTAGAATGAGCATCAGATAGAACTAGAAAATAGGTATCCATGATTGGACCAGCATAATCAGCATGTACTCTCACCCATGGCCTCTTTGGCCAATCCCAAGAGTGTAAAGGTGCTTTCTTAGGCAATTATCTAGTAGCTAGACAAACGGAGCACCCAGCTGACAAAGTTTCAAGGTCATGGTCCAATCCAGGCCACCAAACATAACTTCGGGCCAATTGCTTCATTTTAGTAGAGCCCAAATGGTCTTTATGCAACTCATTTAACATACCCTCTCTCCCTTTAGGAGGAATAATTACCCTAGATCCCCATAGAATTCAACCTTGTTGAACGCTTAATTCATTCTTTCGATGGAAGAACGGTCTCAATTCATCCTGAACATTCTCAGTCCAGCCACAGTCTAGATAGAGTAGCACTTTAGCAAATAATGGGTCTTTAGAAGTCCTTAGATGCCACAGGGGTGGCATCCAATGTATTAACCAACTGGATCCACTCCGCACAAACAGGAACACTATATCAGGTGCATTTGCTAGTGGTAATCGGCTCGAAGGATCAGCCATACCTAAAGATTTACCTGATCGGTGATACAACTTGAATGAATAGGCTTGTAGCATCAATAACCATCGCTGGATTCTACCAGTGGCCCTTTCAGGAATAGGCTTATTAGGATTGAACAAATCTAAAAGTAGTTTGTGATCCGTAATTAGAGAAAATGCATGACCCCACAAATAGTGACGAAATTTCTTCATCGAAAAAACATGTGTCTGGCAATTCAGCACCATTCTTCTTCTGAAAAAGAACAGCACCCAAACCATACTTAGAACTGTCAGCAGACACTACGATAGGTAAACAAGGATCAAGATGAATTTGATAAGCATGGGTCAAAATGAATTAGACAGGTATCTAATAATAGCATTTTAGATTCTTGGAAAGCTTTACTATGTTCCTCATTCCACTTCCATCTCACATCCTTTCTCAAAAGATTATTCCAAGGCTCAAGAATAGCAGCAGCATTTACCAAGAACTTCCTATAGGAATTTAAATGTGTAAAATCCTTAGGCTCTGGGGCATTACATATAACATCTAACTTCTCCTTAGTAGGATTCAAACTGGTAGAATAAATTGTATAATCCAAATACTGTACTTGGTCAACACCAAAAGAACACTTAGTAGGATACAGTTTCAGTTTAACATCCTCTAATCTTCCTAAAACTTTGCATAAACACTCCTCATGGGACAGAAACAAATGGAGAACACTGGCCAGAAACATTGACCCCACATAAAAGTGGGAAAAGATGTAGACGAAGAAGACTAGTATGTCATCAAGAAAAATAGAAATGCCAGGAATACCTCGCAATAAATTCTCCATAGTTTGTTGGAAAATTCCCAGAGCAGTAGCTATATCGAAACACAATCGGTTTTACTGAAACAATCCTCGATGAGTGTTAATAGTAGTGATTGAAAGTGATTCTGGGCTAATAAGAATCCGACTGTAGGCACTCTTCATGTCCAAGTTCGAAAAAATCTTCCCACTCCCCAAAGTAGCAACTAGGTCTTCACTTATAGGCACAGGATATTTAGTAAGTTTACACTCTTGGTTAACATTCAAACGGTAGTCTCCGCAAATACCTACAGCTCCTTCACCTTTCAGCACAGGTACAATAGGAGCAGCCCAAATAGAGTGAGCGACCAGCTCAATGATATTTTGTTCCAACAATTTATCAAACGCTGCATCTACTTTAGCACGCATAGCATATGGTACATTTCGGGCCTTGTAATACTTCCTCATCCACTTCAAAAGGAACTTCCATTCCCATATAACCTCCTAATTCTTCTCGGAACAACTCAGGAAATATCTCCACGACCGACTTCTTAGTAATAGAATGCACAGCACTGTCCACTAGACTTAGGCTAATACTTAGAGCAGGCAATAATCACGACCTAATAGGTTAGGACCAGAATTCTTCAATGTTACAATAGCTTGATTCTCTAAAACATGACCTTGGAACTTGATTTTTACCCAAATCTCCCCACACACAGGTATTTTGGAACCTTCATACTTCTTCAATTTAGTCTTAGAAGGCATTATTTTAGGCTTAGCCATAGGAAAACACTTCAAAAATTCTTGTTCATTGATAAGAGTGCAAGCAGCACCTGTGTCCACCTGGAACCGGACATCAGCACAATCATCGAAGGTGGTTGTCACATAGCAGGGATCTCGCATATTAGGCGAGCTTGCAGTAAAAATAGTCACTATATCCTTCTGTAGTCGGATCACTAGTAGATCTAGATTCAATAGAACCTACAGCCTTAGACTCCACAGCAGATTTAGTAGAATTTTTCATACCCTTAGAAAAACAGACCTTAGAAATGTGCCCAGTACGCTTACACAGAAAGCATTCAACGATTTTATAGGGACAATAATTTTTCCAATGATATTTACCACATCCACTACATGGTTTGTCAGGTTTTGTACCTTTTCTCCTTCCCTCCATTTGGCATCTGCTTTTTCTTTTAAAAATTACTCTTAGCCTTAAATTTCACAGTATTTACCTCTTTATCATTAGTGTGAGGTTTCTGACCAAACTCCCTGTCATCTTTCTTTGCAGCTTCCCTAGTAATAGCAATCTTTACTGCTCGGGCAAAAGTGAGATTCTTCTCTGTCAAGAGAACACGCTGAGTACTTTCTTCCCGAAGACCCATAAGAAGCAGATCTTTTAACATCTCTAGTTTGTCCCGAAATTCACTTGTCAATGTGAGTGACTTTAGAGCTGCAACAAAAGAAGTTACACCTTCATGGTCTCCTTGACACCTTTGGTAGAATTTGGATCTTTCATAGATCACTATAACCTGGGGTTTATAGTGATTGTTGAGAGTGGAGATTAATTCCTCCAATGTACATTCCTTAAGAGATTTCGGACTCACTAAATCCGTAGTTAGACCAAAAAGGTTAGAACATGTAATAGGCAAAAAAGCAGGAACTTGCTTATCTTTCTTAATATCATTAGCTTCGAAATACAATTGAACCCTATCTATATAGGTCGAAAATTTCTCAGATTAATCATATGAACCTACATTCCCAATGAGCGACATGATGAAATTATAGGTAATAGCCTAATAAACCAATAGAAAATTAGCTAGGCCTAGGCTACGTTCAAATACAAAGTCCAAAAATAATAGGCATAGGCTAGGTCTAGGCTATACTTAGGCTAGACAAAATTCTGTTAGGCTTTGTAGGACAAAACTAGGTTAGGTAGCAAAACACAAAAATTGCAGGTTAGATAACGATACATTAGGATAGGCCATTTGTAATAATCGTCGCCAGTTGTGATATAGTCACCAATTGTAATAGGTAAGGTTAGGTATTCCAGTTCCGCTGCTTTTAAGAGTTAGATAGGTTGCCTGTATGGGCAACAACCTGAGCATTAACACATTGGTATTTGGTCAGGATATGCACAGTAATTAGTTAGAACCGGCTAAATAAGCTAGAACTAAACGGTCATTATATACCTGACTTACCGTATATATTATCGCACTATCACTATGATATATATTACTTAGCGGCATTAGAAACAGGTTTAGGTTTATGTTAGGGTAGGATATCGGAAAATGATAGGAAATATGTAAGAAATGCCTGGAGCTATTTGCAGGTGTCATCGGACATCTCTCAGAGTTGGCGGGAGAAGAAAATACCTCTTCTACTCACAAGAATTAGATTAGAATAGGAATAATGCTTC
Organism: Halocaridina rubra; assembly: GCA_037179515.1. Classification (NCBI taxonomy): domain Eukaryota; kingdom Metazoa; phylum Arthropoda; class Malacostraca; order Decapoda; family Atyidae; genus Halocaridina; species Halocaridina rubra. The sequence goes on along the minus strand of JAXCGZ010009718.1, from coordinate 65,036 downwards.
TCACTAAAACATGTAAGGTAGAACTTAACTTGGAATTAATATACACTATGTACAATATTACCACACCATTACACCATCCTTGATCCCCATCTTTAATATGTCGTGTCTAACCCCATTCAAGTAGGGACTAATCGTGACATAATACTTTGCATTAATGTTGAGTATGTGTACTATGTTGTACTGATGACTGACATGGCTGTACTCTTTGGATGCTTCTGTGGATTTTTGTAAGTGTTAACTAATATTTCTGGTAATTTTCGTTGATATCAGGTTCGTAAAAGGATTTGGCACATTACTTAGTTTGAACTAGGCTTTTAGAAACTTTGTAAATGTATTAAGATGTTAGCACTCATTTTCAAGCACGTTTAACAGCATATCAAGTAAATGACTACTTTAGTGCCATTCATCACTGTTTAGCATTTGAACCTTTAAGAAAATATTAAGAATAAGTGTATGACCACATATATCGTTTGAATGTAAACAGTGTGAGGGAGGAGTGAGCATCTAAATCAGAAAGCCACTGTTGATATCTTGTATTAAATGTAACAACACCTTTCAGTGTATTTTCTGCTCTCTTTATATCATAATGAAATACTAGGTTCTCGTACTTCTCTCCTTATATCTTTATTGCTTTGTAAAAGCTTTCAGCTTCGTTATGAAACAGTTTTTGTGGTGAATTTTCATTTTTCTGAATATTTTTCTGAAATTAAATCAAACTGAAGCAAAGGATATTATCATATGCGATCAGCTTGAAAAATATGGAATGAAATGTATACTTTTTGTGATTATTTGGGCAGGACTGATTGCTGCTTTGCAAACTGTGTCAGCAAATGGTGTAATGTGGCACAATTTGCCTAGTTGTGATTGATTTAAGATGTGTATACACCCAGAACTTGATCTTACTCTTTTCACCTCTGTTCGTCCAAAGAAGTAATTTTTTTTTTTGTAGGAGGACTTCATTTATTATCCTCTAGCATTGATAGTAGTATTAATATGTCCCATGACACCAGTCACCTGTCAAGATACTACAACTAAACGTTTTGGACTTATATATGACTGGCTGGGGACAGCTCGATGTTAAGTCTTTCTTCAGTTACAGTTCTTTTACTATGCCTACATCTACACCGAATACTATTGTGTATTCTTTACACATCTCTTGCTATCCCTTTACATCCAGCAAGTCGCCTTTTCTTGGTGCCTGGGCCCGATGAGGGCATTGCCCAGTCCAGTATTGCATTCATCAAAAAAATTTATTACATTAGCTGAAAGTACCTCTGTACGTCTTTCCCAAATTGAGTAGATTGCCTAATGGCAGTATCCAAATATATTTTTGTATTCCTTGGAAGTCCACATAAGAGTATAAATAAGCAAATTGCTCGGTATAGTACACTTTACTGGAAGTATTCCTTGAATGCTTTCATTTGTATGCCTTGATATATGTATGCATCAGAGAGTTGGCAAAGGTCTTATATTTTAGACAAAGTATCTTTATGAGAACCCATGTTTGAGCCCAATGCAGGGCTTTATTAAGGGCATCCAGCCTTAAGCCCTCTGCTCCAACATGTATTTGATCCCATTTACATGGGAACTAATTGTGACACAACACGGCAAAATAATTATCCTCAAGAACTATGAATAGATAAGTGTTTACTTATTTCAACTGCCATTTTCTGCTGAAACCAGCAGAATAACCCTAAGTAGATATGAAATTAAGTGTAACTAAAATTTACTGACATTTCAAATTGCATTCTTTAAGCAGTAACCTGTAGGTGAGTGAATTATTACATGTTTCCCGCCCAGTGTTCATAGATCAGCTGCTAAAAGGTGTCCAAACAAGTGCCCCCTGGATAACTCTCCCTCTACAACTGCCCCCTGAACAATTGCCTCCTTGGACAGTTGTCTCCTCCATAAAAAGTACATTTATTTATAATTGTAATAGTAAATTTTCCCTTTTTTTTTTTGTTCATCGTTATTTTAGGATAGGTTACACTATCATAATTATAGTGTTGGATTTTTCTATTTTGTCGTTATCATCAAGGGTAGGTTAGGCTAGGCTAGGCTATGTTATGTTAGTATAGGCTAGGTTAGGTAACACTATCTTACTTTAATGGAATCTTTTTCCCTCTTAAGTATATTTATAAGGTAAGATTAGGTTTGGTTAGGTAACCTAGCTCTAATGATAAAAGAAATATTTATTATAGACATGATAAATAATTATTCTTATTTTGAGGAGCAGTTATCCTATGGGGCAATTGTCCCGGGGGCAGTTGTCCTAGAACCCTGCTAAATTATTAAACAGATTCACTGAGTGTGCCATCAGATGCTTGAAGGCAATAATTGAGTAGTATCTTCACAATCTCGAGTATGAGCATCATCTTCCTCTCTGTCTTTAGCTTTAACCCATATCTTTTTCCTGTCTCTCGTATCATGTTTCCTTAGCCCCTTGTCCCGCCAAGCTTGAGTATGGGTATATTTTATGCATATTTTAATTAAAGTTATATCTAGTCATTTAAACATTTAAGCAAAATTCAAGTTT
>JAXCGZ010009718.1:7500-57500 GCA_037179515.1 Halocaridina rubra | reverse complement strand
TTATCTTATATCTTTGGCATAGTGTGTCTATGTAAGGTTGTGGAACGTATCTATGCCCTTTATCATTGTTTCCTATGGAAAATGACTTGTTTTTTCACGCGATTTTCCATTTACCCGTCACTTCTGAGAACTTATCTTGGCGTTATTCTGAGAACTAGGTGTGTATATATATATATATATATATATATATATATATATATATATATATATATATATATATATATATATATATATATATATATATATATATATATATATATATATATATATATATATACCACAGTGGGGGGTTGGGGCTTTGCCCCAGCTGACATTCTGAGGAGCATCTTAGATGGATATCGGAACTGTTACCTTTATATATATATATATATATATATATATATATATATATATACAGTATATATATATATATATATATATATATATATATATATATATATATATATATATATATATATATATATATATATATATATATATATATATATATATATATATATATATATATATATATATATATATATATATATATATATATATATATATATATATATATATATATGTAGATAGATAGATAGATAGATAGAAAGAGAGAGAAAGAGAGTCATAAATCATTCATTGTTGTACTAGTACAACAATGACATATGTGGAAAATCACTCCAGTAATGGTGAAAATCTCATTTCGTAGGAGGTACTGACCAACCACACTGCAAACAAAGGTACAAGCTCTGGTTAATGGTCATTATTTCCATTGTTTTCCACTCAGCACCATGTTTTTTTCTCGCTCGCATTAAACATGTATTCAAATTTTTTGGCGGGCACAGCATCAAAGAATAGCCTTAACGTATTCCCTGTGTGTCGTAAGAGGCGACTAAAAGTGGATGGGGCGAGGGGACTAGGAATCCCCCCCTTAAATTAACCTCCTGCGAGACGTCAAAGAAGAAGGGGAGTAGAAGGGAGAATAACTTTTCCCCAAACTCTAGTTTTGGGGTGTCTAAATGTGCGTGGTTGTAGTACGATAGAGAGCAAAAGATGTGAGATTGGATATTATGTTTAGTAGGAGGAGGATGGATGTATTGGCATTGTGTGAGACGAAGATGAAAGGAAGAGGAGAAGTGGCATTTGGTGATGTGACAGGTAGGGTGTCTGGGGTTGAAAAGGGGAGAGCGAGAGAAGGTGTGGCATTATTGCTGAGTGATGGATGGTTAATATGGTAGTGGAATGGAAAGAAGTGTCATCTAGGCTGATGTGGGTTAGGGTTAGGATAGGTAGGGTATGTTGGGCTTTTGTTAGTGCGTATGGGCCTTGATGTGAGAGAAGTGAGGAAGAGCGGGATGAATTCTGGAATGAGTGAACTAGGTGTGTGGATGGTCTGAGTAGAAGGAACTATGTAATTGTGTTGGGTGACTTGAATGCCAGAGTGGGTGATGGAGAGGTAGAAGGTGTTGTAGGAAAGTATTGGGTACCAGGTGGGAATGAGAGTGGTGAGACTGTTAGATATGTGTGTGGAGCAAGAGTTGGTGATAGGTAATAGTTTTTTCAAGAAGAAGTTAATAAATAAGTATACATGGATGAGAGTGGCAAATGGAAGAATGAAAGAAAGAGATTGATGGATTATGTGTTGGTAGCAAAGAGCATGATTGGTAGAGTGAAAGATGTGCATGCATTTATGGGTGTGGCTACTGGGATGTCTGATAATTTTATAGGTTGAAGCAAAAGTGGTAGTAGCAAAAGAGTGGGGAAATATAGTGGGGGGATGTAGAAGGGAAATGGTGAAGATGGAAGAGGTGAAAAAGCCAGAGAAGAGACAGGAATATCATGACAGGTTGAAAGTGGCATATGACATGGTGAAAGAAAGAGAAGTTGGGGAGTTAGAGGAGGAATGGGGGTTGATGAAAGAATGTTTTGTGGGACATGCAAGTGATGTATGTGGAAAGAGGTTTGTTGGAGGTGGCATGAGGAGGGGCAGCGAGTGGTGGAATGAAGGGGTGAAAATGAATGTGGAAGAGAAAAAGAGGGCTTTTGAGGAATGGCTGCAATGTAAAAGTAGGGAGAAGTATGAAAGATATAGGGAGGAAAATGTGGAAACCAAGTGGAAGGTAAAGGAAGAGAAGAGGTTGGCAAATGTTAGGTGGGACAAGATTTTAGTAGGTCATATGAGGAGAATAAAAAGAAGTTTTGGAAAGTGAAGAGAGTAAGGAAAGGTGGAGAATGGAAGAGACAGTGAAAGATGTGAATGGACAGATGTTAAGAGAGACAGATGTTAAGAGGGAACGATGCAAGGAAAAGATTGGCAGAATATTTTGAGTGTTTTGCTGAATGTTGAGGAAGATAGAGAGGCAGCTATAGTGGCAGTGGGGGGCATTCAAGTGCCAGTAATGGGAGATGAATATGAGAGAGAGATTACAAGAGAGGAGGTGAAAAGGGCATTGTATGAAGCAAAAGCAGGTAAAGCTCCAGGAATGGATGGTGTGAGAGCGGAGATGTTGAAAGAATGGGGTGTGACTGCATTGGAATGGTTAGTGAGAGTGTTTAATATATGCTTTATGTTGTCATTGGTGCCAGTGGAATGGGTGATTACTTGTATAGTGCCCCTATACAAAGGTAAGGGAGATGTGTATGAATGCAGTAATTTTAGGGTATAAGTTTGTTGAGTGTGGTAGGAAAAGTGTATGGTAGGATACTGGTTAATAGGATTAGGGATAAGACAGAAAATGTGACCGCGGAAGTGCAGAGTGGATTTAGCAGAGGTAGAGGTTGTATAGATCAGATTTATATAGTTAGGCAGTTATGTGAGAAATATTTAGCAAAGGGTAAGGATGTGTACTTTGCATTTTTGGATCTGGAGAGAGCGTATGATAGAGTTGATAGAAAGGCAATGTGGAATGTTTTGAGATTATATGGAATTAATAGTAAATTGTTGCATGCAGTGAAGAGTTTGTATGAGGGCAGTAGAGCTTGTGTTAGGGTAGGGAATGAAGTGAGTGAGTGGTTTCCAGTGAGTGTGGGACCGAGACAGGCATGTGTGATGTCACCATGGCTGTTCAGTTTGTATATTGATGGAGTCGTAAGAGAGGTGAATGAGCGAGTGCGTGGTCGAGGTTTGAGAATGGTAGATGGGGATGATAACGAGTGGGAGCTGAATTAGTTGCTGTTTGCAGATGATACTGTGGTGGTGGCAGATTCAGAGGAGAAGCTTTGTCAGTTAGTGTCAGAATTTAGAATGGTGTGTGAGAGAAGGAAGTTGCGAGTGAATGTGGGAAAGAGTAAGATTATGAGGTGTACAAGAAATGAGGATGGTGCTGGATTGAATGTTGCGTGAATGGAGAGACACTTGAGGAAGTTGATCAGTTTAAGTATTTAGGCTCGGTTATAGCTGCAAATGGTGGAGTGGAAGTAGATATGTGTCACAGAGTGAATGAAGGATGTAAAGTGTTGGGTGCATTGAAAGGAGTGATGAAGAATAGAGGGTTGGAAATGAATGTTAAGAAAGTTTTGTATGAGAAAGTGGTTGTGCCATCTGTGATGTATGAATCAGAGTTATGGGGAGTAAGTGAGAGACGGAATCTAAATGTGTTTAAGATGAAATGTCTGAGGAGTATGATTGGTGTATCTTGGTTGGATAGGGTTAGGAATGAAGTGGTAAGAGCAAAAACGGGTGTGAGGAGAGAAATTGCAGGCAGAGTAGATATGAATGTTCTGAGATGGTTTGGCCATGTTGAAAGGATGGATGATGAAAGACTGCTGAAAAAGGTGATGAATGAGAGAGTTGATGGGAGAAATGCTAGAGGGAGGCCTAGGTTTGGGTGGATGGATGGAGTAAGGAGAGCCCTGAATGATAGGAGGATGGATGTGAGGGAAGCAAGTGAACATGTTAGGAATAGGAATGAGTGACGAGCAATTGTGATGCAGCTCTGATGGGCATCTGCTGTTACCACGGGGCTGCATCTTACAGAGGTAGTTCTGTGGTAGGGGCAGTAGGGAAGTTGGCAGTTGGGAAGCGACACAGGTTGTGGAAGAGCCGGGAGGATGGGCTGTGGCACTCCAGCAGTGCCATCTGAACGGTCACTAGCTCCCTCGTCATTGCCCATAGAGCAAAGTAATCCCCTTATTGTTTTCTTTTTTTTTATGTTAGCTACCCCCCAATTAAAGGGGGAAACAGCCAAGGTAGATAGATAGATAGAATAAATATATTTGAAATTAAAAATGCATGCTTGTTTGGGTTAGGCCGTGATATGGAGGATTTTATGTGCTGTAGTAGCCCAGAAGGTATCTTGACTGAACATTTAGCTTGCAACGCCAGTTCAGTGTCCCTAAGGTTTAACACACACACATGCACGTATGCACACTCATGCACACGCACATGTGTAAATATATATATATATATATATATATATATATATATATATATATATATATATATATATATATATATATATATATATATATATATATATATATATATATATATATATATATATATATATTGTTTTTTAAAGTGTGTTGCTAATTTGTAATGACCAACTAAATTTTATTCTTGACCCTTAGTATGTATTACAACTATGTGATGCAATTTACATAGTACAAGTTCATAGAATATACTTGTGTGGACAAAATACGTATAACATATGTAACAGTTCCATGTTAAAGGAAGATACCATAAAATTTTGATATGGACTACAATTCATCTTTTTAATAATGTCAATAAATATCTGTCTTAAGCAACAAATGAAGTATTTATACTCCCATATTTGAGTGGGTAGGACATAAGCTTTTGTCTTATTCAATCCTTTTTTTTTTGGTGTCTCTTAAAAAGAATTTTTTTTTATGCTTTGTGTCACAGTTAGTCCTTATTTTGGGATGGATGCAGACAGATTGATGCTGGGGAATTAAAGTTGGATACCCTTCCTAACGCCCTGCTTCTGGCTGAAACATAGGTCTCTTACCTCTTAAATGGAGCACTTTACCACAACAATACGATGGTCCCCTTATATGCTAACAACAGAGGTGTTCTCCAGTGCACACCCATCCAAGTAATGACCAGACCCTATGTTACTTAACTTCATTGACTGGACGAAAAGTAGATACCCATCATGGTATGGCCATTGCCTCTCAGAGAAGGAAAATAAATTCATTATATGAAGAATTTTCTTCCCCCTATTACCTATTTTATATCATGACCTGTCTCCACCCCTATTCGAATGGGTATTAATTGTGACACATAAATTAGCAAGCAACAACAACTACTCATTTCATATCATGATAATTTTTTGCATACAAAATATATATTAGATCTATTCTTGTACCCTTAGCCATGATAATTTTCTTACAGGCCCACAGTTCATGGAAATTCAGATTCGCTTGGGAATGATTATTTGCAAAAGCAGGTCAGAGAATGGTTAAATTCTGTGCTTGGAGAAGCTTCAAAGGCTCTCTCTACCTTATTATGTAAGTAAATTTAGGAGCTGAGTGTCCTCAATCTCTCATAGTTCATTTTCTCATTCTCTTATTCTGTATTTTATCTTTCCTGTTTCCCAAGTCAGGGCACAAGAATACCGATTCCATATTTCCCTGGTTCTCATAGAAGTGAGTAAATCGGTCATAGAAGGTGACTGACATTCTCCTCCCTTTTTGATTATGCTCTAATGAAAAAGCAGATGAGAGGGATTTGGTTGGAAAACTCCAAGCAGAACCCTGGTGATTGAACTTTTTAATGTTTATGGATGTAAAGTTAAAGTTAAAGTTTGCTGGGCTTTAGCCCTCCGATCAGAGGCATCTCCCCTGTTCTGGCGGGCGTCAGCCAGGGCAAGCCCCAACCCCTCACTGTGGTGCCCACTCTCAGCAGTAACCTCCCCAGTAAACAGCTTAAACTCTCGGTCTTGGACGGGAACCAATCTTTCGACCTCGCAAATGCGAGGCCAGCGCGTTATCACCGTACTTGAAAGGAAAAGGTCCTTTGGCTAGTGGGTGTGCAATAAGACTCGCTTACTTGCATCACAAAGGAGACTGTGGCCTATGTATTTAAATAGATATATAGATAGATAGTACTTAATGAGTATTTGTGGGTTATTTCAACTCAGTTAATGTACATATCTTTTTTGAGATTGAAATCTGACTCTTGAGGAACCCTTGTTTTTGGAGATGCATGTATTTTCTTAGTTCATTGAAGAGAACCTATGTTGCTTGTTCATTGAGAAGTACTTATGTTTTATCAACCTTTGATTCCATCTGTTCTGTATATTAAGTACAGTATTGTTTACCTTTTTTCACTGACTTGACCATAAGTGCAATAATAACTCGCCTTATGTCATTATTTGCTCCCAAACTCACGAATTAAGCAGAATTATTCTCTTTATGGACAAGCTGGAAATCCCATAAACTTTCACAGCTTATGCATCCCATCCGATAACACAATTAACGTTGTTTGATAATTCAACATTTTCATCACCTTTTTAATAAATATGCAGTATGTATACACAGTTTATTTCCTGATGGTGTGAAATGAACACAGATATTTATGTCAGTACTTTACTCTCTGTATTCCCTTTAAAAACCACCTATCTATCTTGTAAACCTGCTCAAGCAACTATGTAACGTTGAGTACAATGCTCTGATGCATTTTGAAAATATTTTTACTGTTCCTAGATAAATAGACAGTATACATTTTTATTGAATGATTTTGTTGTGAAGAACTAAAAAAAATTCCTGATGGGTGACATTGATGTGCTTGTTGAGGGATAGAATGAGACCACAAGTATGTTGATGGATATGACTGAGGCTCTTCACGTTGACTGCAAATGTGTTGCAGGAACTTGTTAAGAGTACCCTGAATTGTCTTATTCTTCATTTAATGTAGGATGTGCCTCTGTGGAGTAATGGCATCATTAACTACTCCCAAAATTTATGCATTCCATGTAGCTTTGAGATCTAGAGTGCAAGTCCTTTCTTGAATTTATGCAAAGGCCTCCCACACTTTGCTGATAGTGAATCATTGCGGATCTTGTTCTGTTTCCTTCTTTTCATTTTGGCGCTGCTGTTCATGAAGTTCCATCAACCTCTCTTTCATCAAGGGCTGCTTGTCTGCCTCAAATAAGACAAAATCTTTCTCCTCCAACCCCATATACAACCCATTGCTCAACATCACCAAATATATCTTCACAACTACTTTGTAAGAGCCCTGGAAATTGTGAATAATTTGGGGGTACAGTTTCTTTGAAATGCAATACATACCTGTACCCCAAATTTCACCCCAAACATCGTCTATATTTAGCACAGTCTTGTATATGTTGTAGCCCCTACAAAAGTCACAGTGTGTGACGCTGTTATCAACTTCCGTTGCAGCTACAGCCTGCCTAAGGGTATACTTTAGATAGTAGAACTTCTATATTGCAATGATCCATTGACCCACTATTTGCTAGAGAAAAATGTTGGTGGAGGATGAAAACCAACAATGATTTTCGTATGAAAACTTCAAGGTTTTCAGATGGCCAGGAACTTTGCCTAATATAGGAAGGATCTTGAATAGGATGCCCTTGTCCTTACAATACTTCTCCACTGATGGTACAAAGTGCTTGAAGAACCAGTCCTCAAAAATTTTAAGAGACACCCAAGTCTTGGGATTTACCATCTGTGTAACTGGGAAAGAGGCCTGTGGGAAGTTCCTCTGAGCTCAAGAGACTGCTCATAATACACCAGTAGTGGCTTTAGCTTAAAGTCTCCCTCCAAGCAATTGCCTCCAAGCACAGAGTCAAATGGTCTTTTTTTTTTTACCATAAAGCCTGGCATAGCTTTTTCCTCCATGGGTGTGAATATAGTCATACATTTTCTTCCAGAAAAGATTAGTCTCACCCATGTTTAGAATCTGTTCCAGAAGAAAACCATTCTCCCCAGTAATCTTCACTCAGGTCAGTGGGAATTCGGATGCTGCCAGTTCATTGACCGAATAACTTCTATTTGGAGCCTGATGCTGTGAAGTTATTGTTTCATCTTGAACATCTTAAATCATCCAAATTTGAATTGTACGTCTTTCATATCGGGTAACTTATTCTTGAGGTAACAATGACAACACTTTTTCCAAATCAACTGCTGGATTAAGCTGATATGTTGACGTGTCTGCTGTTCAGTCCAAAGTAAAAGATGTCCCATTTCTTCGTAGATCTCGCCTTCTTTCTTACTGATGACATTGTTCCCCATTGCCAGAGCATCATCTTTTACATGGGCTAAAATCTGTTCTCAGTAATGAACAATTGTCGATACTGTTGTCCAACTCAGACCAACAGCACAAGCAGTGGAAATGATGATGATATCTTTTTCATAGCATTTAGCCATCGCCAACTTGTTTATCAATGATATAGCATGATGCCTAGTAGCACCAGCACTAGCATTAGAAGGTTTCTCAAGTGACCTGATGAAAAATAAAGCCAGAAATTTAAATCAAATAAGACACTGCAAAGAAGTTAACACATGTACAAGCATAAGATGTGATGAGTTGGCACGCATCAGCACTGTCATACTGCAGAATGCTGGAATATGGGTACCGAATGTTATATAAATAGTTGGCTGTCTTACCGTACTGCATACTACAGTATCATAACATTTTGATAAAGTTGTAAACTTTAAAGCAATTTTATACTTTATCACATATCTGTTATCATTTATTTCTATGTAATTTTGCACTTTTTAAGTTTTTTAGGCCACAAATATACAGCATATATTATATATGATCTTTTTTTAAGTTTTATGATTTTAAATGTGTTGTACATATTTTAAATATTTTACCATTTATTTTTGTTTAAGTTTTTACTGTTTTCTAGGTACTTGTTTATTTTTATGGCTTTTTAATGTTTTTTGTAGACTGACCAATGTAAAGTTGCATCATTGATGTTAGTTAATTTTTTTATTATTACTATTAAAAAACTGGCGTAAAATCGTAAATGATGTAAGTCGGAGCAGCATAAGACGAGGTATCAATGTACTTAAGGAATTGCTAAATATATCTCGCAAAAATTTTCTAAGATTAGTTTGTAATTATTCGTAGTTTTTCAATATGATATGTGGTTATTAAACAGTTTTGGCCGCACATACTTTAGGACACCATGTGTTTTTTAATATTGGCCTTTATGTCTACAGCTTTTACAACAAGCATCAAAGCCTTAGCTATGATAAGATCCAGTGTATGGGAGATTTGTCAAGAAAATATTGAATGGAATCATTGGAATAAGGTAAGATAGCAAAATTGTTTAACTTATTATATATTATATGCTTTGTGTATTGTAAGAGACAACCGGAAGAAAAAAGGAAACAATGCTTCCTAAAATCCTTTTCGTGCTTCAGTACATCTGTTAAAAGAAAAAAAGGGCAGGATATGTTGATGTATTGCTCAAACCTCTTGTTTATAGTTGTTCTAAGCCTCTTAGGTTTTGAAAGCTATGGCTTTAGGTTTTACTGTTGCTCTTTTTAGAGGCTTGGATGCCCTTCCTAGCACTCTGTAGAGGGATCGAACTTGGCTTTTTCACTTTGTAAGTCGAATGCTCTAACCATTGGGTTGTCAGGGCCTGCACTACTGTTGGAATTACTGTGGTCAATATGAAAAAAATTCAGGGATGATGTGACTTAACTACCCTCTCCCTTTTATTTTGCTCTTATGAAATGCTAGGAATACTGGCTATTCTCTAAAATTTGATATAGAGCTATATTTAGGTGATGATATCTGACTTTTCCTATTAATTTTTGCTTTTTTTTTAATAATATTGTTATTACAATTTTTATTTCTCTGTTCGTAACCACCTTGTTGTCTCTGGTATGAGAAGGCAGGATGAATAAATCTATCTATATACAGTTAGCCAAAATCCCCCTTACAAGGGGTTGGCTGAGTTACAGCAAAAACTTGACTCTTTGTAGGATGAAAATACAAAGAAGAGCATTCCCAGTCCCCTCACTTTGCCGTTTAGCCAACTCTTACGACACACTATAGAACATGGAGGAGGTATTCTTTCAGAAGGATGTATATTTAGATAGATTGCTCTAATCGTTTTTATTATCTATAATTACTGTGTTCTGTTTCAGATCACAAATACATTGTATGGATCAAAATTGGATCCATGGGATTCAGTTGTAAGGAATCAGGTAACAGATAGAGCCAGACAGGTCATTTCTTCGCAACTTTCAGCTACAAAGGAAGCAGTCATGCAGATGGTGGACAAATTAATTGCTGATATAATCGCTGATCCCAAGTAAGACCAGGGTTATTAAAGAGTGATTTTTTAGAATTGCAGGTGCACAGTAGCACAATGATTAGAACACTTAACTCGGGGAGTGACAAACCTGTGTTCGAACCCACTGGTGGGCATTAGTAAGGGCATGCAGCTTCAACTCCTCAGCTTCCAACCTGGCTGTGTCCATCCTCACTTGAATGGGGATAAATAGTGGCACAAAAATGACAAAAATAAATATGAATGTAGCAGTTGTGTTTGAATGATTCAGTTTGTGTGGATGCACTTTCAGTAGATGTTATGATAGTATAAGAAATAATTGGCTGATATTTATAAACTGATTAAGTGTGTTAATATTTTTCAGAATTGCTCTTGAAGAAGGGGACATCAGCAACTTTGTATGGAGTGAGTCTGTAGGTGACTTACCTGAACGGGTTGGCTGGACATCAGCTACTTCAAGAAATGTGTCTCAGGCTGGAGGTTTGTAAAGTGATAACATTTACATGTAACTCTTGAGCACTTGTATCAGGGCAAGGTGTGCCACAGCCAGCCTAAAGGAATTTTACTTTGTATTTATTATATTGTTTTAATGTATTATATGACTATAATAACATAGATGATATATATTTTCTCTGTCTAATTCATAGCTATAAGTAAATATACTACTTAGAGGTAGTTTGATTTAGTGTTCTGTTCAGTTATGATGTTGAGTGTCAAGTTTATTTATAAATTCGTCTTATATACGGCGGCTTGAGCAACCAAGGAGTAAGATGCAGTTTGAAAATATAACTGAAAGTAGATCACAACTTTATTGTCATACTTAGCTACCTTTCTCTCTAGAGAGAGACCATAGAAAAAATCAACATACTGTATCAACGTCTTAAGTTATGCAGTCTCTTTTGTTGATAATCTCATCAGTTTTATTCTAAAAATAACCTTAACTAGGACATTGGATCTTTAGTACAATATATATATATATATATATATATATATATATATATATATATATATATATATATATATATATATATATATATATATATATATATATATATATATATATATATATATATATATATATATATATATATATATATATATATATATATATATATATATATATATATATATATATATATATATATATATATATATATATGAGCAAGGACAAACTTAGCATACAGCACTAAATGGTAAGGAAGCCCTTCAGTGGAACAACACATAGAAAAAATGACGATATATTTTGGGTCCTAACTGGACCCTTTCTCATGCACAAGGGGTCCAGTTACAACCCGAAATATAGTGTTATTTTTTTATGTGTTGCTTCACTGATGGCCTTCCTTACCATTTAGTGCTGTATGCTAACAGTTTGTGCTTGCTCATATATATATATATATATATATATATATATATATATATATATATATATATATATATATATATATATATATATATATATATATATATATATATATATATATATATATATATATATATATATATAGTATTATTGTTAGTATTATTTCTATTATAATTATTTTCATTATTAAGTTTTTTATTATTATTATTATTATTATTATTATTGTTATATCTATTATTTTAATATTATTATTATTATTATTATTGTTAAAGTTAGTGTGATTTGTTTATTGTTATCATCTTTAGAAATTTTATAATGTTTCCTGTCTCCTCCCACTATTGATTGTATCTCAGTTACCTTGCTTCACAACTTGCGATGCCTATGGCATAAACAAATACTTTCTACCTGTATGGCTTTGGTCAGTTAACTGATTTCCTATGCTGAGTTGCTAGTTTTCTATTTTTTCCTGTTTTTTGTATGTATGTATATCACTTCATTCGTTTGTATAAGTCAGATTCCTCGGAAGATAAGTAATGCACTTTCAAGTACTAAATATTAAAGATCTCAAAAATTTCTTTCTGTTTCCATACATAGCCATATCCATTCATATATATATATATATATATATATATATATATATATATATATATATATATATATATATATATATATATATATATATATATATATAATTATAATTATAATTTTTTTGCAGGATTATACTATAAAACAAGAGGTTATACTAGTCGTCTTCAAACAATCTGTCGGGCATTTAATTCGAGATTGACTGCATTGTTACTAGATGTCAGCAACTATAGTAATGGTAAGTACTATATATATATATATATATATATATATATATATATATATATATATATATATATATATATATATATATATATATATATATATATATATATATATATATATATATATATATATATATATATATATATACAGTAATCCCTCGCTATTTCGCGGTTCACCTATCGCGGATTCACTGTATCGTGGATTTATTTATATATTTATTTATTTATTTTTTTTTAAAGATTATTATGACACCAGGATGGGCCAAAAATGATAGAATAAAACAGCCTTTATCAGGCTGTAAAGAGAAACAAAGATGGAGAGTGTAATGACCTGTCAGATGTGAAGGGATTATAAAAGATGTGTAATGAATATCCAGCTCTCTGCTGGGTTTTAATATACCTCTGCATTACTGTCATGATGTCTATTCCAATAATTCTCCTTAGATCTTATTATTATTATTATTATTATTGACAACAATAATTTTCCTTTAATGATGATTGTGGAGATTATTATCATTATTACTATTATTATTATTATTATCATTATTATTAAGGACTCATCATTGTTTGTACATCTGTTGGTTTATTTACTTTAATAACTGTGTACAGTGCCCCTCCCTTGTTGGCTGGGACAAAGAGAGTGTGGGGGGTTGGGTAGAATAGAATGTTGGAGAGAGAGAGAGACAGACAGACAGACATCTTCAATTAACTCTTGTTCATTCAACCAAAACTACATTATTTATTGTAAAAATAATGGTTTAATTACAAATTCGTAATAATAATGATATTAATATTTATAATAATAATAATAATAATAATAATAATAGTAATAATTAATAATAATAATAATCTCCACAATCATTATCAAAGGAAAATTATTGTTAAAAATAATAATAATAATAATAATAATAATAATAATAATAATAATAATAATAATAATAATAAGATCTAAGGAGAATTTTTGGAATAGACATCATGAAAGTAATGCAGAGGTATATTAAAACCCAGCAGAGAGCTGGATATTTATTACACATCTTTTATAATCACTTCACATCTGAGAGGTCATTACACTCTCCCTCTCTGTTTTTCTTTACAGCCTGATAAAGGCTGTTTTATTTTATCATTTTTGGGCCATCCTGGTGTCATAATCATCTTTAAAAAAAAGAAAAAAAATTTTTTTTTTAAGGTGTTCTTACTTCTCAGAAATTCACCTATCGCGGCCGGTCCTGGAACCGAACCCCCGCGATAAACGAGGGATTACTGTATATATATATATATATATATATATATATATATATATATATATATATATATATATATATATATATATATATATATATATATATATATATATATATATTCATTCATGTATTGTCTGTGAGTTGTAGCACATATGCAGATTGGACCCTTACCTTTAAAAAAATCACAGGAAAAATTGTATTTAACTGGAACAAAATGTTTTCCTTTTGTAATTTGTAGTAATTTCCCATGGTATCACTTTTTGCACCACTCCCTGTTTTAATTTTTGTATAATATCCTATCTTTTTTTTATCTCAAGAACAATTATGTTTCCCTGATTGTCCGTTGATTAGCATGTATAATATAACCCTTTACTTTTATATCCATACCTGTGAATGTTAAGAGTGCTTCAAGGGAATTTCACATTCTTCTAGATATGAAAAATGAGGTTTTCTCAGGAAGCCATGTGTTGAGCTTTAGAAGTTTTGGTTTGTATATACTATGCAAATCTATATTTCCAAAATCACAGGAAGTATTTTGGTACGGGGACTGCAGTTGGACAGCGGTTTGAGCGCTCAGCTCGGAAATTGACAAACTTGCGTTCAAGTTAACCAAAGGACGTTAGGAAGGTCATTCAACCTGAATTTCCCTGCTACAACCTGTGTCCAACCCTATTTGAATAGGGATTCATAGCGACACATAAAATGGCAAACAGACTTTTTATTCAGTGTACAACAATATGTATGCCTCTTTGTACTTACATGTATTTTCTTTTAGACCACCACAGATATTCCATTCCATTTTTGTATTTACTTGCATTATGAATTGATTTCTCTGGTTGTCCCATTGTTTTTGATGTAGCTTTTACAATTGTGCCCACCTTATAAACATTAAGAATGCTTTTCAAGTCTGTCATATACCCCTAGCATTGAGGATGGAGGTTTCTCTAGAAACTCACCTCTGAGTTATAGCTGCACAGATTTATTGCATATATTTCAGGAAAGGCACAGGAGACAGTGTTAGTTTATTGGTTAGAATACTCGACTCGTGAGGAAACAGACCTGTGACTGAACCCACGACAGGATGTTAGAAAGGACATCCAGCCTTAATTTTTTAGCTACAATCTGTGTCCACCCCATAATGAGGATTCATAGTGACACATTAGCACTGAAAAAAATGTTTCATGAAGTGTACATGGTATATTGCTTGCCACAGATAAGAGAATGCAGTATCTATTTCTTATGTTTACCTCAAATATTGGAGGCCACGGTAGCTCAGTGGTGGGAACGCTCGACTTAAGTGGTGACAGACCTTCAGTCAAGCCCATCGCAGGGCATTAGGAATGGCATCCACTCTTAAGTTTCCCAGCCCCTGCCTGTCTGTCTATTCCCATAATGGAGATTAATACACATAAAATGGCAAAGCATGCTTACCTCTTTCTTATTAACCTTGTTAGCTGACGGGTAGCATACCAAGCATTGATATTTTTAGTGACATATTGAAAACTGTGCCTCTTTTAGATTCAAGTACATATTATAATTGTGAACTGGTTTCTTCACATCTGTTTAAGAAAAATACAAGAGATATTAGTCTCAATTGTCATTTGTTCTATGGTCATCTGGCAGAATCAATCTAATATTTTTTATGTAGTTAAAATCATTATAGTTGCAAATAAAATGTTAATGTAAAAATGCAACTATTTCTAGACAGTTTTTAGGTCATTTGATTAAATTTTATGCATGGTTTTCCAGTCAGTATATTGAACAGGATGCAGAAAACTATATTCTTTACTGCTCTCTTAATCCTCGTTTTATGTGTCACATTAAGTCCCCATTGTGGGGGTAGACACAGACAGATTGGTGCTGGGGAATTAAAACTGGATGGACTTCCTAACTCAAGTCTGTCACATCCCAAGTCTGCTATTCTTAACACTTTACTATGTCGGTCCCCATTCATTGCTATGCTAATGCCTGTATATTCTTTTTGTTTTATTATACTACTTCAGGACAGTCTAAGGATGACTTTCCTTCTGTTCTTCACAAGGAAACCACGTTAGATATTGAGAGTAGAAATGGATCTGAGGATTATTCCTCTCTTCTTAATTACCTTCAAGATGCCAGCACTTCTACTTTTATCCAGTAAGTATATTTATCATTTTTCATATATAGACACTCCTTTACTTACAAACAACCAGGATACAAATATTCGCAGATATGAACAAAAACCTACCCATTATCTACCCATGTATTAATGTATTAGTTTACTGTACTGTAAAATTATTATAATTACTGTATTAGAATTCATTAATACTGTGTACTTCAGGTATTATGTACTACAGGGGGTCCCCATTTTACGTCAGAGTTTCATTTCTGACAGCTTACCTAACCCATATTTCAATGTAAGTCGGGAAACGCCTAAATTCAAATCTGGTTCTCCACCAGTATTAAATTAAATACCCTAAAACGAAGAAAAATAATCTGAGTTCTTAATCTAAGACATAAAAATAGTGAAATTAAAGTTAGCAGTATTGCATACCATTACTTGTGTAATCTAAAACATAAAAATGGTAGAAGTACACCACAGTACAGTACAGTATGTAATACAATATTGCTTATCCTTATTCATGTGGTCGGCTTGTACACTGGAGGGGGCATTGCCAGGGAAGGAGAGAAAGGCATATAAGGAGGAGGAAGCTGGAGAGGCAAGTGCTTTGGAGACTGGGGCAGGTGAGTCTGGAAAGCAAAAGAACATGCAGCAGATGCTGGAGATACTGGGGCAGGTTAGTCTATAGAGGCACCGGAGGTAGAGGGTACAGGATCTGTTGGTGGGGGCTTTACCTTCACAAAGAATTCGTTGAGGCGAGTCTGGAAGGATGCCCTCTTCTTCCCCTCCCAAATTTCCTTGTAGCACTGCAGGGCATCAGTGATCACTCTGACGACCTTAGTGCACTTGCCAGTTTTGGTCTCCTGAGCCTCTAGCTTTGCCAACGCTTCCTTTACCATGGCAAACATTTCTTCCAATTCCCTGCTTGTGAATCTCTTGGGCTCTGGGGCTGGTATTTCTTCATCTTTTTAAGCATCTTCTTCTCCAGTCGAATGAGGTCCTCAGTAGATAATTCCTCTCCATGAAAATCCAGCATCTCTGTTACATTATCAGGCTCCACCTCCAACTTGAGCTTCTCACTCAGGGCAACTACGTTCTTAGTGACAGCCTCAACTGTCTTTTCAAAGCCACTAAAAAATACACAAACTGGGTGCACAGTTTCTTCCATACCCCAGTCAAGTTCGTCTGCTTAACTTTATCCCAATAATCAGCAACATTTTTCACAGCCTGATGAATATTGTATGATTTCCAGAAGTCTTTGAGAGTTAAGGTCTTGTCCTTTTCAGTTGCCCTGAGAGCCAAAGTGATTGTCCTTCGGAGGTAGTAGGCCTTGAAAGAGGCAATGACCCCTGATCCGTTGGCTGTAACAATGCAGTGGAATTAGATGGAAGGTAAACCACCTTGACATTAGGATGAAAGTCATCCAAATAGGGAGGGTGACTAGGGGCATTATCCAGCACTAGCAACACCTTAAAGGGCAGATATCTCTCCACTTCAGGCAAAATATGGTTGCTGAACCAGTCTTCAAATATCTGAAGGGTTATCCAAGCCTTCTTGTCCTACTTCCAGTTGACCCTTCCAAATGACCTTAAGTGCCCTTGGATTTTCTACCAAGTAAGCCAACAAGGGCTTCTGCTTACAGTCTCCATCAGCATTAGCCCCCAAAAGCAGTCAGCCTCTCCTTTCTGACTTTATGGCCTGGTGCTGTCTTCTCCTCCTTGGTGATGTATGTATGACTAGGCATACGCTTCCAGAACAAGCCAGACTCATTCGTGTTAAATACTTGTTCAGCATGATAATCCCCCTTCCTAAGCATTTCTGTTAACACACTGGGAAACTCTTTTGCTTCTTGCTCATCACCACTAGCAGTTTCACCTTGCACCCTCAGGTTATGCAATTTTGCAGGAGTCTTAAAGCGATTAAACCAACCCCTACTGGCCACAAACTGTTCACTCTCACTCCTTCCCCCTTTTCTCTTTTCAAGGCATCAGACAATATTTTAGCCTTTTCTTGTATCAACATAAGGCTTGCTGGGATACGCCATTAATGCTGATCATCAAGCCAAAGCACTAGCATTCTCTCCATCTCAGTCTTAAGGTAACTACTCTACTTAGTAATCACAGTGAACTTCATAGGAGTAGAACTTTTCACATGTTAACGGATGCAATCTCTATCTTTAATGATCGTCGCCACGATCGTACGGGCTAATCCGAGTGCTCGGCCCATGTTTGTAGCATTTTCTCCCTTTTCTGAGCGCTTTACTATTTCGACTTTCACTTCTATGGTGATGGCTTTACTTTTCTTCATAGCACAGCCATCAGAACTATCACCACAAAGCTTGGGAGACATAGTAATGTCAATAACGAGCGAAAACTAGTGAAACCAATGAGAGAGCAGATGAACTTGAGGAACAGTATGGTGGGCG
Source organism: Halocaridina rubra (assembly GCA_037179515.1). Classification (NCBI taxonomy): domain Eukaryota; kingdom Metazoa; phylum Arthropoda; class Malacostraca; order Decapoda; family Atyidae; genus Halocaridina; species Halocaridina rubra. Next base: position 39,353 of record JAXCGZ010009718.1, on the reverse strand, counting down.
AGAGTAAACTGAACGGTGATTCGTCTTTCACTTCTAATGCTGCGTGACACCATATTCTGTTGCGACGCTCAACAAACTATTTCACATAAAATTGTATTTACAACTATGTTTGGTGATTTTGCAAATAAATTCAATATAATCCTTCAATTTAATCAAATACTTAAATAAATAAAGTTTAACTTGATATATACAATTACACTGAATATTCTTTGATATTCATTACACATCTTTTACTATCCCTTCACATCTGACAAGTCATTACACTCCATCTCTGTTTCCCTTTACTTTATGTATTCTTCGTGCCCAGACCTGATGAGGGCTGTTTTATTTTATAACTTTTTGGCCCGTCCTGGTGTCACAATCATAAAAAAAAAAAAAAAAAAAATCTGTTCTGCTAGCTTTGTTTTCATCTACTGTGCTCACAAACTGTTCAGCGCACACAGTTTGAATTTACCGAACAAGCCATGTAGGTTTCAAAAATTTATTTATTAATAATTTAATCTTTTTTTTTGGCCTCCGATGTAACGGAGGAAAGACTCAAAACAGGGCCCCCTAGTAGTTAAGTGTCTAACCTAAGTATTACAGTACTTTTTTTACCTAAGCACAACTTACGAACAATTCTACTTACAAACCGACTTCTGGAACCTAAGTCGTTCATAAGTAGGGGAGTGTCTGTACTAGGATAAATAAGGGGGGTGCTATATCTCAGTGGTAGAGTATGCTCCTTGGGAGTGACAAGCTTGGGTTGCAAACCTACTGCGCAGAATCAGGAAGGGCATCCAGCCTTAATCCCCTAGCTCCAGCCAACTTGTCTGTGTCTGAACGAATTCAAATTAGGTCTAATTGTGACACATAGAATAGTGCTTGTTTGGGATGGACCATGGTAGAGCAATTAAAGTGCTTGACTCAGGAAGTGACAGGCTTGTGTGCGTTCTCTTGTAGTTGAAACTGATATTTGAGTGACAGAAAGATGAATGAAATTTTGGCTTATGGATAGTATGTCAGTAGTTATGTAAGTTAGTGGTCACTGGAGCTGTAATATTTTAACTAGTTTTGAAGTTTATAAAAAATTGCCCAAAGTATGTGAAGTGATATCTATGCCTTGCATGTTTTCTTGAACATAAAAATGGAAATGGCTACAATCTTTTGGCAAATGACTGAGATGTCAAATTTACTATGAAGGGGTACTACTGGAATCCATTACTTTATCGTGGGCAGAGATGATTTGAGGAATACGTATAAGAGCTGACACTAACCTCTCTAAAGTTCTTAGTTAGGCCCAGGACTTATCAGCCAGCCTTCATAGAGAGTCATCAATACTACTGGAAGAGACAGACATGGTGTTTTCCTCTGCATTGGAGAAGAGAGTGAGGATCTTATGATAAACTGGAACAAAATGTATGGATGGCTGTTAGTATGATGAGAAGCATGTTTGGACAGGTAGAATTTTAACTCTTGAATGCACCTAAGTTGTAAACTTCATTAGAAGTATTACATCTTGCCGTTATGAAGAATATGTAAGAATTTCTGAGGGAATCATTATATTTAGATAGATGCAGATGAAAATTACTTTTTTATTGTGTTTATTTCAATTTTCATGACACTGCTGTCTAAGGTGTGAGAAGATGCTTAATATAATAAAGTAAATAAGAAAATGAAATGCATATATAAAGTCAGTCAGGTTATTTCCTTGTTACTGGAATAAGTAATCTTGTTTTAAATTTACTTTTACTTTTAGTGAATTACAGTACATCATTGATATATCTTTGTAAGGAATTTTTTAATGCTTACTTTTAATATTTCTGCTTATTACTTGAATATGGAATATTCCATGATCTGTTATGGCAATGCTTTCTTCTTATGTACTGTATATTATATTCTTTGGTGTTTGAAGGCGTTTGTGGTAATGCAGAGGTTGGAGCACTTGCCTTGTTGTGACAGATTTGTGATTGAGCCCTCTAAAGTTCATTAAGAATGCATACAGCCTTCATTCCCCAGCTCCAACCTGTCTTTGCCCACCCTCCATATTGGGGATCAATAATGACATAAAATTGCAAGCAACAGCAGTCTCTACTATTTCACAGACTGGTGTCAGAACTACAAAACCTGGCCAACAATCATAAGAATGCACCCGCCCATGAAATTCATCAAGACTGGGATGAAGACATTGCCACTGCTACTTTCCCCCCAGCTTCAACTATTCTTGTTGTGGTTGGGAGACTTTGTCAGGCATTACCAAATGTTTGCCCTCAAATGCAGATATGTGCCTCGGCTTCAAATTTAAATAATCCAGATTTTGCAAGGGTAAGAGCTCATTGATGTCGGTGTAACCTCATGTTTGCGAAATTTTCTTTGTTAACACTGTTGTATACTTGATTATTTATTTTGAAGAAACTTTTTTATTAATTACCTTTGAGAGGTTTTTATGGTAAAATTTATTTTAGTTCAGTAAAAAAAAAAAAAAAAAAAATATATATATATATATATATATATATATATATATATATATATATATATATATATATATATATATATATATATATATATATATATATATATATATATATATATACTGAATATAAATCATATTTTACCCCAACTGTTTCTTGAACCTAGGACACATAATTACTGTGCCAAGGTGCTATCAACTACACCACAGAATGTTAAAAGGGAAACAAACCTTACAGCTTAATCTGCTATACTAGGAATGAATGCATTCTATCTAAATGCCACTCTGTTCATATTACAGTTTCCCCCAACCTCACTCGTGTCTTCATTTTCAAATCTCAATCTAATAAGGGATCAACAATAATCAAATAAGCTCATTACCATATGTGAAAACATGAATCATATTTTACCCCGACTGTGGTTCGAACCTAGGACACATAATTACTGTGCCAAGGCACTACCAACTACACCACAGAAGGTTAAAAGAAGAGAAACAAACCTTACAGCTTTATCTGCTATACTATAATAAGTGGGTAGGTTTTTATTCGTATCTGTGAATGTTCGCAACTCGGTTATTCATTAGTAGGGACGCTATATAATTATATATATATATATATATATATATATATATATATATACACACTACACTCACCTCTTGGAACAGTGCAAGGCTAGGTTCTCAGAAGTGATGTGTAATGTAAAATTCGCATAATGTAACCAGTCATTTACCATAAGAAACAATGATAATAGGTATACAGTATATATGTTCCACAACCGTACATAAACACACTATGCCAAAGATATAAGATAAGTAAAACATATTTTATAAGTACATAGCAAAGCTGAATAACCTGTAGTTATTTATATTAATATACAGATAGTGTACATTTTGAAGTATATACAGATTTCCAAAAAATACTGTACAGCAAAATAAAATTGAGGCACCCTAAGTACAAACTCTTATCTGCAAACGTAAACAAAGATGACGTAAGCGGTAGGAGAAGGAGGAGGAGACTTAAGCGGTAAGAGAGGAAGGAAAAGAGGAGGAGGAAGGGGGAGAACAAACCACTGGTTGTTGTTGGGGTTAATACTGGGTGAAGAGAGACTGAAGCACATGGCAGCATGGTGGGAAAGTGCCTCAGAGGTAGTCGAATAGTTACTAAACAATAATTTTTTTTTGCTCTTTTTCGCACTCACCCACGTAGCTCGCTCATTTCGTATTTTTTTTAATATTAATTTTTGGAGGCGTTATTCCAATTTCGTGTATTATAGCAACGCATAAAAAGCGAGTTGACTGTATATATATATATATATATATATATATATATATATATATATATATATATATATATATATATATATATATATATATATATATATATATATATATATATATATATATATATATATATATATATATATATATATATATATATATATATATATTATATATATATATATTATATATATATATATATATATATATATATATATATATATATATATAAAATGTGGGTGTGTGTGTATGTTTGTATCAGTAGAAGTAATCTGATTACCAAAGAACTTATTCCAATCAGAACCTCATGAGAGCAGTTCAAATGAAACGGTACTGTGTGTGATACCAGAAATGAAGCTCCCCTACTTACGAACAACCGAATAAGGAACATTCACAGGTATAAACAAATGCTTAACCAATTTCTACCCATGTATCAGTGGCTGTATTATTACATTATTATTACTATATTATAATTCATTAATACTGTATTCTTTATGATTTATGTAGTACTTAAGTGTCTTTAGCCTAAGTACTGTAAAGTACTGCATATGTATGTACTGTACAATACTTCTTTTTACCTAAACACAACTTAAGAACAATTCTACTTACAAATAGACTTCTGGAACCTAACTCGTTTGTAAATTGGGGGGTGTCATACATGTACATATGGCATATGAAACCTGTATGCATTTCACAGTAGTTAAATTAATTTTTTTTTAAGCGTGTCTCTCTTGGTTCCAAAATTGATTGCGAGTCCTGGTCTAAAGTACATGAGGAGCTGCAGAATGCGAGCAGTCGACTCTTTGGTCTCTTCCTTTCAATGTTAACTGGAACACTCCAATCTGATCTCCAGTCGTCACTCATGAACGAGCTTTCTTCAGGAGAAACAGCTGCTACAATATCTGCATTTGCAGTTAGTATTATGTCATTGTATCTTTTGGGGAGAAGGACTTTCATCTTCATATTCTTTACATACAACCACATATGTTACCAACACTTATACAACTACATGTGCCACCAACACTTCATACACTCCCTAATAACTCTGGGGGAAAGCCCAGATTTGATAGTAATCTTCCTTAGTGACTTAGGGCTGTTCAACAAGGCAGCTTAGGGAACAACAACAAAAGCAACTTATTGTACAGGAGATCACATCTTTTTGAAATAGGTAGAGCAACATAAGGTAACATAGGGGCTAGTTTACGGGATATGGTGATGTGTGGTATAATCATGCATATTACATTTTGTTTGCAATAAAGTTACTGTTACCATATAAGGATAAACTGTAAAGACGTGTAAATATATTGCCAATTTAGTTCTTGTTTCTTCTTGTTATTGTGGAGATTATGCCATGTGGTGTGGTTTTTAGAATATCTATAATATTGTTATTTATTATTATACATTTTAATATGTTGATTAAATAATTTAGAATTCAACATATTTTTAATTCATTCTCTTATGCATCAGACTTGGGAAAGTGTTACCATAGAAGAAGAAGGTGAAGGAGGGAACGTTATCAAATCGTCCATCCAAGTACCTGCTCATCCAACTCCTGCTCTTACTCAAGTATTAACTCAACTATGCTCATCCATTAACTGTGTTGCAGCACACACCATTACTAGGTTTGAGTATTGATTTTTTTTTTTTTTTTACATTATATAGATAAATCTTCATGAATGCATATTTAATATTCATATTTAGTTCATCAAATTTGTTCTCACTTAGAGGATGCAAATTTTATGTATTCTTTTTTTGTTCATCAGATTTATTCTCCCCTTGAAGATAAGTTTTCTGTATTCTTTTTAGTACATCAGATTTATTCTCTCCTTGGAGATACTGTATAAGTTTTCAGTATTCTTTTTAGTTCTCCAGATTTATTTTCCCCTTGAAGATACAAGTTTATAGTAGTCTTTTTAATTCATCAGATTTATTCTCCCTTTGAAAATACAAGTTTTGAGTATTCTCTTTAGCTCATCAGATTTACTCTCTCCTTGAAGATACAAATTTCCAGTGTTCTTTTTAGTTCTTCAGAATTATTCTCCCTCAGAAGATACAAATTTTTTAGTTCATCGGTTTAATTATCTTCTTGAAGATACAAGTTTTCAATATTTTTTTTAGTTTGTCAGATTTTTTATATAGATATAAGTACCATAATTAATCTTGCTATTATATCTGGCATTACTGAAACTGATTTATCTTTTCTTGCTTACAGAAATGCCCAGTTAGAACTGGTATCAAGTGTTTGTGAAACCGTAATATCAGCTTATGAGAGTTCAATTAATGAGGCCAAAGTAATTAATCAGACTATGGCCTTGCAGCTCATATTTGACTTAAAGTTCATTCAATCAGTCCTCTTGCCTAGAGAAAATAAGGTATTTAAATGGCATATTACATTTACTATTTTTATTCTATAACATTGATGCTTTCTTGTTTTCTGTAAAGCCTTATATAAACTTTTCAGTTTTATTTTGATCAGTATCATGCTTTTTGCTAAAAAAAACACATGCCAATACTTAAGAATTACATAAATGTAACATATGATTACAGTATATGAATTATGTTTGATATACCAAAATTAATTTGCATTGTCAGGATGCGGCAGCTCGTCTTGCGACCTTGATCCAAGAGTTAGAGAGAAAAGTCGATCCTTTTGATCTAGATGTTTTCTTGCCCCACATGACCTTGAGGGTGAAAGTAGCTGCACACCGAGTGCAGGTTAGTGTCTTTCTCAGTTCTTTTAAAAGTATCTTACTGGTATATACTCTCTGCTGGTCATAAGGATTTAGTCTTAGTTTATACACTGAAATTTATTGCATGTTTATTAGTATTATGCACATTACTTGTGTTACAATTAGTCCACATTTAAATAGGGATGGACACAAATATGAAATTAATTGCATGTTTATTAGTATTATGCACCTTATTTGTGTTACAATTAGTCTACATGTAAATGGAGGTGGACACAGATATGTTTGAGCTGAAAATTAGATTAATTGGCAAGGTGTGATTGATTACCTCTGGTTGTGCTAGAAATGGGAGCTGATTTTTACTGTTAAAAATGTGTGTATACCATCCAAGCCTTTTTTTTAATATATCAGCGGCTTTATTTTTTTATATTATTTTATGTTGTTTTTAATGAATGAGACACCAGGATGGCGACAAAAGATGCCCTAATCAGGCCTTGGCACCAAGACACTTTGAGGTGAAGAAAAAGTAGTAGCTTGAGAACAAGGCTGAAATAGGAAAATGATGTCTCCCAATCCCTAAAGTTTTGATACCTTTTGAAATTGTATCTTTTTAGGTGATATTGGGAACTATCTTATCTCGTGACCGCCAAGTATTGTCAGGACGCATTCAGTCCTCCTCTTCATCTACAGCTTCAGCTAATAACGCTCTCCCCCTCATTTTGGCCGTTGAAATTCCTAGATTCTCCAATGTTCCTCTTCCTGTATCTACATCTAGACCATCCATCCCGTCGTCCATCTCCGCACCCTCAATGACTATGTCATCTTCATTAGGGAACAGATCACCAATGAAATCAGGCTTATCTAAGGTTTGTAGTTTTGGCATATAATTGTCTACTGCATATTTATATGGTACATGATTCTTCTGAAGTCATAACAAGAAACACTGCTTACCTTTTGTAAAGCAAGAAGTTGCTAATTAATTTACAGATTTATTTTTGAATATTCAATTAGTTCAATTAGCTTATTTAATAAATTTATTTTTCTAATGTTAATTTTGTATAAGTCATTTTACTTGCAACAAATTAGAATATGAATTTCCTTCTTAAGGTATTCAAGTATTGTAGTTTGATATTTAGGTCTATTTACCATAAGCAAACACTGTATATTGTAAATTCGTATATTCAAAGTATGTGCTGGCATACGTTAAGCTGCTCATTTTATTTTCAGTCGTTTAGTGTGTCTTAGCTGTTCATGTTTTATCTGAGCAGTTCCTCAGGTTTGTTTGAAATTTCGAGAGAGTGCTGAAATTGAATATATTGTTTTCTGATATTTAGCTACTACCATACCCCATTATGTAATAATTCCAAGTTATACTCATGAAATTTTTTCAATACTGTTCTAGCTAATAAATGAGTGTCATTTCTAGATTTTTCTTACATCTTTTATATGATTTTTAAAAAAATGAAATCAGTATGTTGTGATCTTGCAGTCAGTAAATTTCTCAGTGATATTTATTCTATGCTTATTCTGTATATTTTATATAATTTTTTGAGATCTGTACAATATAATTTTTATTTTATTTTATTCCTTGTGCAAAATTTAAGTCTGTTAGAAAATAGCCTCCATGCAGTTTCAAGAGATATATTGAAACTAAAATTACTCACTGCAAGCTCCTGTACATTTACATGTGCTACACATGAGGCGAAGTTGATGTGTAACAACTCAACAATGTTTTTACATGAAAAACAATTTGGTTTATATTTATTTACTGTTTTGTACTAACAACCCAAAAGTAATTACATATATATATATATATATATATATATATATATATATATATATATATATATATATATATATATATATATATATATATATATATATATATATATATATATATATATATATATATATATATATATATATATATATATATATATATATATATATATATATATATATAATTTTTTTCTAATCCATATGAATTGTGATATTAACAATAATAATTATGTGTTATTTACCAAAGATACTATGGTCCTTTATCATATTAGTTTAGTCATATAGTGACAGTTAACATGCATGTTAACCAAAAGATATGCTTCTCTTAAGCTTTTAGAATCACAGAAAAATGGTCAATTAGTCTATTAAAATAAATACTCTACATATCTTGAATACAGTACATTATATATATATATATATATATATATATATATATATATATATATATATATATATATATATATATATATATATATATATATATATATATATATATATATATATATATATATATATATATATATATATATATATATATATATATATATATATATATATATATATATATATATATATATATATATATATATATATATATATATATATATATATATATATATATATATATATATATATATATATATATATATATATATATATATATATATATATATATATATATATATATATATATATTGTGTGTCTGTCTGTCTCTGTCTGTATGTATGTATATTTTCAGATGTATGAAATGACAGACTTAATTTATAATATGTGATGAAGTGAAATTTTTTTTTTACTTTAAATTAGCATTCGTATCTTTCTTGTAATTTATTTAAATATGCACAAGGAGTATTTCTGCATATATATATTTTTCCTTTTTTCTGAAGTTTGTATATATTTTGTATGTGTGGACATTATTACTTGAATAGCTAAGTTACGTTTAATGTGTTCTTTCATTTTTTTTTAAGGATCAAAGCAGTCCATCTACAGCTCGCAGAGAGGCATCTTCTGCAGCCTTGTCAGCCTCTCGTAGTGCAGCTTCTCTCTTCTCAGCCATGAGCTCCTCTTGGTTTGGAGGCTCCTCTTCATCCTCTTAAAGATGATAGGTTTTTTGTTTGCTTGTTTGCCAGGGTATATGACACTGTTAATTTCCATTCGAATGGGATGCACACAAATAGGTCGGAGTTGGGGAATTAATACTGATTATATGTATACTCTTGATATTGTGTATTCCTTGAAATTGAAGTGCACCATTCTTAAAGTATGAAGATATGATTGCCTTAACATCTTGTTTGTTATGGAGAATATTTATAATAAATTTTATAAGCACTGTAACTTATAATCATTTGATGATAATAATGTTATCATTAAAAGTTGTTTCATACATGTCCTCAATAGTCTTCAGAGCTGGCAGAGATCTGATATTGTCCATTTTGATAACATGTCGCAAATGGTTTCACTTTGCAAGTTGACACACAATTGCCTCTCTACTTGGAAAGCAGTTTAATTTTAAGACGTGTTGCTAAAAGAAAATATTATCTTTAACATTATTATCCTACTGAAACTAGCAGTGTTGCTAGACTTTAAGGCTGACATTTTTAAATTAGTATGGAATTATGTCGGTATTGCGGTACTGAGTTGTGCTATTTTATATAATTTTATATTTTCATATCTTTTCTCATTTTATTTTAACCACCAAAGTTGCTTCCTCTGCTGGAGCTGGTTTACGATCTTTGACTATATGATGATAAAAACGTAATAACAGTTACAGAATAAAGGAGTTGAAGTAGTATAAACATACTCTTCCCAGCCTTTCTTTTTTCACTAGTTTTTATTTAAAGTAATTCAAGGTGGGAAGACTTAGCATCTTCCCAAATTCCCTAACCTTCATATTTGTTTCATATATTGTCCACCACCAGAACTTTTTTTTTATGGTTGCCTGCTATGATATGTGGGGAGTTACCAGGATACAGTAATAAAAATATAACACTTTAGCTGCTGCCAGGCAGGTGCTGTCAGGCACAAAATATTGCCCATTAATGACACTTTTAGCATAATGTAATTGTGTAGCTATGCGACTACTCTAATAATGGCATGAAGATTTGAAATGAGTTCTGTTTGACTAGTGTCCAAGTCATTTGTAAGTACTTGACATCTCTTTTTCATATCTCAGTTTTTAATTGTCTGTCTAGAGGATGGCCAATTCAAAGCAAATCATGACTCTTCATGAAAAGAAAATACCAGGGAAGTAATATGCAGTCTGTAGCTTTGCTTCAATAAGTTGATCTTCAGGACACACAGGGGAACATGGATCCCACACCCCACGAGAAAGTAAGAATATTTTCCAGAATAAGAGAAAGAAAGCATGAGCATGGATATAGTATTCCTATCCCACACCTCTGAGGGAAGAAAAAGAAAAACAGAATAAGAGAGTAAGAAAGAGTGAACTATGGGAGACAAAAAACACTCAACACCTTCCTTAGACAGAACTTGCCCATCTCAAAGAACGATGAAAATTCAGAGTATTAAGAAAAAGGGAGATTGAACTATGGAAGGTAGAAAATGGCCAGCTCCTACCTTGGATATAACCCACCCATCTCTAAGAAAGAAAAGAAAATCTCAAATAAAAAAGATGCCGCTAGGGAGGCAAAATATGCACATCTCCCTGTTTGGATAAGGTTTTATATTAAGTTCTTTCCAATCGTGATTGGTTATAATTCTGTTCTAGTGGTCTGTAATGACATTAGCTATTGTATTAGTATACTATGCAAGCATGAATGTATCTCGTCAGTGATAGAAGGTTACCCAAAACTTACAGAAGCTCTAAAGTGGCTGGATTTCAATACACTACCTATCTGCACATTTTGTAACAGCTACTTTTCTGCAGAATACTTTCATTGTGAGAGGGATTGCCAAGTTCCAGGTCTCCTATCAGAAGTGGCTTAATTTGTTTTTTGGAGAAACTAATCTGCTGATTCATTGATTAAACAAATAAAAAGCATTCCAATTGCTGATGTTGTTACTGTTAGAGGGCTTATTTTAAGTCTCTAAGATATATGTATCCTATACCTCAAATTTTTTTTACTATTGTATTCATTTACACGTATTATAGAAAGCTAACACTGTATAAACATGTGTAATAAAAGATGTTAGTACGGTATATTGTATTCTCAGTGTAGGTGTACACAAACTATTTCATAATATATAGTTATTACAGGTTTATTAAAAGTATGTTTAAAAGAAGTGTAATATTTAAAAAAAAATATTTCACTTGTCCATAACTACTTCATTTTAATGAACCTATGAATTTAATTTTTTTCCTTCTAAATTACATAGCTTGATTATTTCAGTCTTACTTAGTCGCCACTAATGTTTTATAAAGTATTTTGTGTACTCAGCATATGGGAGGGTTTCAGGATATTTTTTATTGTTTCCATTTTTTTCTTTATGAGTGTGACACTGGGAAGGTAAGAAAATTTCCCTCATCAGGCCAAGGCACCAAGAAAACATTAAGACAAAGTAGAATTTTAAGAACAAGGCAGAAATTAGGGAATAATACACAATAGGAAAAAGACAGTCTGCATGAATAGTCGAAGTATTGAGGACTTAGAGATATGGCAGGATTAGGCTCTGAGATGATAATAGATCTTCTTTTTGAAGGAAGATAAATGGTGAATGGTGTGCTAGCTTTGCTAGCTCTATTCACATATCATTATATATGAAGTTGGCCTTTCCAGATATATTACAGTGTTCACAAAAATTTTTGACATCATAATATTTACATATATTGTTGGCTTTCCTTAAACAGCCTGGCCTAATAGCCCCGAGTCCCAAAGGAAGGCCTCGTCTGTTATGTAGGTATAGCTCTAGGCCTCAGTCTCCCCTTTCTGAACCTGCATTTGCACGGGAAAAAGATTAGTGAGCTGGTGAAAGCACTACTAAATTAGTTTTGAGGAAAGACAGATGGTGTTAGACTTACCGCCGTTTGAAACCAGAAGAAAGTAGTGGAATGTATTATCAGTATTTGAATTCGTCCATGGTTTTGACAGAGCTGGTAGGAAACGATATTGTGTTGTGGGTGGCACTATGACAGTTTGTCATAGTTTAGAGCAGCAGTTTTTAATATGTCGTGCTAGCACCCCCAGAGGGTGCTGAAATCAGTTATAGGGGGTTCTGGGAAATGCTGCATGCATGTCGGAAAAATGTCAGTGTTCCTAGCAAGGGGTGAACTGTATTGAAGGAATACTTTATTGACAATTGTATTCTGTATGTGTTTTTTTATTTCAAAAACTTTAACCTGATTTTCAATTGTGTTAATGCATTTTAGTATGATGATGAAAAGCATTAAAAATGTACGAACATTTCTCACTTTCGAAGAAAGTCTGCGTCACAAAGCTTTGTGGTGCACATTCGGTACGTGTGCTGATGTCTGATGTGCGACGGTGAGACAGTGCCGCTCCCGTCAGTAATTGTGTAGTAGCAGTACAGCAGTAAAGTACAGTCCCTTTACCTTTCTAGCTCTAGTAATACTGGTAAGACTATTGAAAGGTATATTCTTCCTCATTCGCTCTTAACTCAATCACATATTATCTCTCTCTCTCTCTCTCTCTGTAATGTGTCGCATGATTTTTTATAAGTGAATGGATTGATGATGCTGGTCCAAACCTGCACCAATTTAATGGGCCAGGTCAATGTTTGAGCCTACCCTGATTAACACTTTCAGCTGCTTTTATTAAAGTTATCATTGGCTGATTATCATTAGCAAACATATTACCTACTCCCCCAAAGGTGTAGTAAGAATATGTGTTTGTCTCAGTCAGTTTCTCTGTTAACATCTCTCATAAGTAGTTGCTTCATTTTTGTGAAGCTCTCATAAGTAGTTGCTTCATTTTTTTAAGGTATTTTTTCTTTTTCATGACGAGAACATAATCTAAGGTCAAAACACCAATTGATTGACTTTTGAGGATCAAATTTATAAATTTGATCAGTGCATTTTTGCTTCCAGCCTCTTTGTTTTGCTCAAAGGTTTGTGTGATTCTGCAATGCCAAAGACATGCAAATGGAGTGACGAATATGTCACGTATATCTTCACTGCACTCCTGGATGATCTTGGAGGACCAGATTGGGCACAGTGCATGACCTGCCATTTCATTATTTGCAACTCTACTTTGAAACCTGCTGGACTCCGAGACCATCAAGCAAAACATTCAGCTGCAGAACATGAACAGACTCTCGAAGCTCTGCAGGCTAAGAGGGCTAGATAAGACCAAAAAGGTACACTACCTCGACTTGGATTCAAGTCAGCACAGACACTACTACTACAAGCTTCCTATGAGGTGGCATACCAGTGCATAAGGGAGAAGGCTTCGCATTCGGCTCAGAAAAAACCGACTAAACCATTCACCATTCTGTTGGTAGAACTGGTCCTGGGAACAGAGGCAGCCAAGAAAATGAAGGACATACCTGTGTGCAATGATGTCATCACAGGGAGATTTGCAGATATGAGCTGCAACATCTAGAACCAGATTGTTCAGGAGATTAAGGACAGTCCCATCCGCATTAGTTTGCAGCTGGATGAATTGACTGCTGTTTCCAACATGTGTCAGTTGATTGTGTATACCCGATACATCAAGGATGGTGAAATTAAAGATGAATTCCTCCTCTTCGAGGCTTTGCAAATGACAGCGAAAGCAACATTTATATTCCAACTCTTGGACGAGTTCTTTGAGCAGCATAAGATCAACTGGGGGAAGGTAGGGTCAGTCTGCACAGATGGTGCCCCAGCCATGATAGGGAATATATTTGGCTTTGCTGCTCTGTTAAATGAGAGAGTACCAGATATTATTGTGAAGCACTGTGTTCTCCATCACCATGCTTTGGTGATAAAGTTATTGTCTTCTCACCTCAAAGAAGTTCTGCCTATCTGTGTTAAAGTTGTGAGTTTCATCCAAGGTCGTCCTTTAAACAACAGAGTGTTCAAATTTGTTTGTGAGGTGATGTAAAGTGAACACAGAAGTGCGGTGGCTCTCGCATGGAAAAGTCCTAACCTGTATTGCAATTCTTAATGATGAGATTGCAGTATTTCTCTTGGAGTATTAAAATAACTTTGCTGAAAAGTCTAGAATGAAAGGTTCATTCTTTCTGTCTCCTATCTGGCAGATATTTTCAGCTATTTGAATGACTTCAACTTATCCATGCAATGAATGTTTGCTATTATTGTTGTTTGTACAGAGAAGGTAGAAGGCTTTTACTCTGGAAGCGTCGAATCCAGGGAGGGAGTGTGGGAAGCTTTCCTACTATTGAAGAGAAATATGGGAATAAGCAAGTCAACCCCTTGCTTGTAGAAAGTATTATTGCTCACCTTTTGCACTTTGAGACCACCATGGTAGAGTACATTCCCAAGGATCTTACATTTCCAGAATGGATTCAGCAGCCCTTCCTGGGAGAAATGAGTGATACTGACAACATGAAGGAGGAGCTTATATATCTGCAAGTGGACCAGGGTTGTTAGACAAAATTTCGTACTTTTCTGCTGTCTGGATTTTGATGTGATCAGTTGGTAGTGTACCCTGGACTGGCGAGGGCAATGCTGGAGATGATCATTCCATTTCCAACTACCCACCTGTGTGAGAAACATTCTCCGCTATGCTTCTGATCGAAACAGATGTGCGAAACTGCCTTCAAGGTGGGCCGTTCCATGATATGAGGGTTGCACTGACCAACCCAAATCCTCGATTTGAGAAACCAGTCTCACGTAAGCAACAGCAAAAGTTGCATTGAGTAGTGTATGTTGATTACCCACTGTGTATGTTTGATTGGGTTTGTCCATGCTCTATACTTTTTTCAGTTTTTATTGCTTTTGCCAATAGAAGGGGCATTGTTAATGTTTATGTTAGGGAGAATGATCAAGCAGCACTACACTTCACTTTACTTTATCCTTGTAGTAACCAGATGTTAGCCAAAGTTATGGGGTGCTGGATT
This sequence comes from Halocaridina rubra, assembly GCA_037179515.1. Taxonomy (NCBI): domain Eukaryota; kingdom Metazoa; phylum Arthropoda; class Malacostraca; order Decapoda; family Atyidae; genus Halocaridina; species Halocaridina rubra. The sequence goes on along the minus strand of JAXCGZ010009718.1, from coordinate 24,182 downwards.
GCCTAGACCTGACTACAGGGGGTGCTGAGGTCGAAGAAAGTTAAGAAACTCGGGTTTAAAGCTTATTGAGAAAAAATTTTTGTAGGGTGAAGGGAAATGCTTTTTTAGTGTAAAAAGTGTTGATAACTAAAATTTGCTAAGCAATAGAAATAAACACTGCATGAATTCATAGTTTTAAGTATAGATTTGAGAAGTGTTGGTGAATCAATAAAGAAAATAATAAGGATGTGGAGAGTTAAAAGCACAGGGCTTTTTCCCATGACCACAGTTGGGTAAGTACAAACACAAATCATATTGCCTCAGTTTATAATATACAAAGCATGTGCAATTTTAATGTGATATTATTAATGTTTCATTTTAAGTGAAATTGGCCATATATCACGTCGGTCTACAGTGAGGCCATTAGTAAGATTACCCTACAAGAGGGTGCAGAGGGCAAAGTCCAACGAGTAGGTATGAGGCAGAATTTTCTTAAGTTACTGCACTTTTTTTTTCTTTTTCATTACTATAAACCTTTTATTATTGGAAATATCGCCTTTTTTTTCTTCATCCCTCACCCAAAACGGTATTTCTCACTATAAGTGATGGACAGAGAGGAAAGTGGTGAATAAGTTCCTTGCAGTTAGAAACAATCAAAATCTTTTGAATTCCATGACAAACTGTGAAAACCATTTAAAATTACAAGATCATATGTACAGTGTGATATTATTATTATATATATATATATATATATATATATATATATATATATATATATATATATATATATATATATATATATATATATATATATTATATATATATATATATATATATATATATATATATATATATATATATATATATATATATATATATATATATTATATATATATATATATATATATATATATATATATATATATATATATATATATATATATATATATATATATATATATATATATATATATATATATATATATATATATATATATATATATATATATATATATATATATATATATATATATATATATATATATATATATAAATATTCAAAAAGGAACATGAAAACATGGACTATTTTTACCCTGACCGGGACCTGAACCTTGGACACATAATTACTGTGCCAAGGAGCTACTAACTACACCACGGGTCTAAAAGGGAAATAAACCTTACAGCTATATCTGCTGTACTAGGAATGAATGCATTCTATCTGAATGCCACTCTGTTCCTATTACAGTTTCCCCCAACCTGACTCGTGGCTTCGTTGGTAGTGCCTTGACACAGTAATTATGTGTCCTAGGTTCAAGTTCGAGTTGGGGTAAAAATGATTCATGTTTTCACGTACGGTAATGTGCTTATTTGATTATTGTTGGTCCCAAATGAGATTGAGATTTAAATTAAATGCAAAAACAAAGCCACGATTGAGGTTGGGGGAAACTGTAATATGAACAGAGTGGCATTCTGATAGAATGAGTTCATTCCTAGTATAGCTGTAAGGTTTGTTTCCCTATTAGACCTCCTGTGGTGTAGTTAGTAGCGCCTTGGCACAGTAATTATGTGTCCTAGGTTCAAGTCCCAGTCGGGGTAAAAATTATTCATATATATATATATATATATATATATTTTTTTCCATCATACGCCTGAGTAGATTTTTTTTCTCTCTCCATAGGCCTGAGTAGATCGTTTTCAATCTGTCAGTCGGCTGACCATGTATAGAGCTCCTCCACTCGCTTCTGTATTTTGGTCAGCCATGCGTTGCTTGAGCAAAAAGGTTTTCTTCCAATGTCTTCCTAGGATTATCCTGGAAACCCTCCCCATTTACCCGGGCTTGGGAATGGCACTGAACCAAGATCGTTCAATAAATTTGATGCAACCAAAGCATTTGCAGACGTATTTCGAATTTTTACAAAAATTCTTTTATATAGGAATTCTTATATATATATATATATATATATATATATATATATATATATATATATATATATATATATATATATAGAGAGAGAGAGAGAGAGAGAGAGAGAGAGAGAGAGGAGAGAGAGAGAGAGAGAGAGAGAGAGAGAGAGAGTGAGAGAGAGAGAGAGGGGGGGGGCTTTGAGCACCATCTGCCTTCATAGTTTCTCTCTCTCTCTCTCTCTCTCTCTCTCTCTCTCTCTCTCTCTCTCTCTCTCTCTCTCTCTCTCTCTCTCTCTCTCTCTCTCTCTTATATTCAGCACTTGTTTCCGTGGATGTCATAAAAGTAAGCTAAGCTTAGGAGGACGAAGGACTGGGAAAACCCCTACACTATTTTTCTACTACGAAGTGTAGAGATATTCAAGGGGTCCAGGCATGAAGTATTTAACCAAATCTCGAATAATTAGATAGGGATATGTGCCTTGACTTTGCCACCTAGTGGACTGCAGCCATAATATTATATATATATATATATATATATATATATATATATATATATATATATATATATATATATATATATATGTGTGTGTGTGTGTGTGTGTGTGTGTGTATGTATGTATGTATGTGATTACCTAATTGTGCTTACGGGAAGGAGCCCAAAGCTCGTATCTTCCCGTCTCCTCATCGGTTCCATTTTCTACTTAGTGATACTTATCATACCTGTCCTTAAAACTATGGATTGAGATAGCATTAACTACCTCCTCGCTTTGCGATTTCCAATTATCAACTACTCTTACACTGAAAAAGTATTTCCTTACATCCTGCAAAGAAGTTTTCTTACGAAGCTTCAAACTATGACCTCTAGTTCTAGAGCCTGCCATATCAAAATATCGATCCCTATCCATTCTATCATAACCATGAAGGAATTTAAAGACTGTCACCATATCCCCCCCCCTCAATCTTCTAGCTTCGAGTGATGGTAAGTCTAATTCCCTCAGCCACTCATCATAACTGAGATTACGTGTTTCTGGCACCAGTTTCGTGGCATGTCTTTGAACTTTTTCAAGCTTAGCGATGTGCTTTTTCAAGTGCGGATTCCAAAAGGGGGCTGCATATTCGAGTTTTGGCCTTACATAGGTTACATAAATATTTCTGAACATTTCCTTGTCCATGTGCCTGAAGGCTACCCTTACATTTGATAAAAATGCATATGCTGCCCTTACTATGCCATTTATATGTATTTCTGGAGACAAATCTGCCAGTATGTTTACTCCTAGATCTCTCTCATTTTCTGTCTTTTGAAATTGTACTCCAGCCACCGAGTAGTCAAGCTTGGGCCTTCTTGCACTTGTACCCATTCTCATTACCTTACATTCTGAAGTATTGAATTTCATTAGCCACTTTTCTGACCACTCATGCAGACTATTTAGATCTTCATATATATATATATATATATATATATATATATATATATATATATATATATATATATATATATATATATATATAATATATATATATATATATATATATATATATATATATATATATATATATATATATATATATATATATATATATATATATATATATATATATATATATATATATAAATATATATATATATATATATATATATATATATATATATATATATATATATATATATATATATATATATATATATATATATATATATATATATTACTACTACGACAAATAATAGTAATAATAATAATAATAATAATAATAATGATAATAATAATAATAGGTAATTATTTACATACCCCCCAAGTTAAGGAAAAATTTCGAGAACTGTCTCGTAATTGGTAAAAATCTGGTTAGGCTAACCTCAGTTAAGACATGAGCTGATAATTGAAATGATTGTTTTTAGTTTTACATATTTCTTCAATGTTTTGAATTGTCTCCTCGTGCGATAGGAGTGTGGAAGTAAGTATTTACCTTATTATTATTATTATTATTATTATTATTATTATTATTATTATTATTATTATTATTATCATCATCTGCTATTGTACTGAATAACCATTTTAACCCAGGTGAAGCTATGGGGCAATGTTGACTTGGGAATATTTTTATTATAGTCTATCTATCTCCCAGCGTTGAGTGCTGACTGTATTACTTCAACACCCTAAAATCTATCTAAATATGTATCTTAGCTTTTTGTGCTGTCCCAATCTCAATATGTACTTTGCTGGACACTCTCTCACACTTTGAGACTACCTATTAACCAATGAATAAAATAAAAATAAGTAAATATTAATAGTTTGATATGATTACAATTGCATCATGAAGAAAGGCTGAGGGAATTAAACTTACCACCACTTAAAGCTAGAAGATAGAATGGGGATATGATAACAGTTTTTAAATTCTTCCATGGTATTGGCAGAGTTGATGAGTAGGGCTGCTTTGATATGGTGACTCTAGATATAAATTCAGGTTAAAAAGGTTACGAATAAAAAAATCGAACCTAACTTAACCTGCCTAAAATAACCTAACCTGTTAATTTTTACCTGACCCTTTTACTTTGAGTTTATAACTGGCCACGCTGGATATTAAGGTCATAGTTTGTACTTTCGAAAGCAAAATTATTTGCAGTATGTAAGGAACTACTTTTTTAGTGTAAGAACTGGCATACGCTAAGTGAAGAAACTGTAAATACTGAATGCATTTATACTTTTGAAGAATGAAACAAAAAATGTTAGAGTGAAAAAATAAACTGACCAGGAATCGGGGAGTTACGGGCATTGGGTTTTACCTAATGGGATTTAATGATCTTGTTTTGATTTGTTTGATCATATATTAATCCTTGTTTAATAATTGCTTCACACAAATGATAATTAAGGTATGTAGCTAATAACTAGGCTGCTTACATTTTTATTTGCTGTAACTACTTGTGGTAGATTCATATTACAGTATAATTTAGTTGTGTTAATATATATATATATATATATATATATATATATATATATATATATATATATATATATATATATATATATATATATATATATATATATATATATATATATATATATATATATATGTATGTATGTATGTATGTATGTATGTATGTATGTATGTATGTATGTGATTACCTAATTGTGTTTACGGGAAAGAGCCCAAAGCTCGTATCTTCCCGTCTCCTGATCGGTTCCATTTTTAGACTTAGTGATACTTATCATACCTGTCCTTAAAACTATGGATTGAGGTAGCATTAACTACCTCCTCGCTTAGCGAATTCCAATTATCAACTACTCTTACACTGAAAAAGTATTTCCTTACATCCTGCAAACAAGTTTTCTTCCGAAGCTTCAAACTATGACCTCTAGTTCTAGAGCCAGCCATATCGAAATATCGATCCCTATCCACTCTATCATAACCATGAAGGAATTTAAAGACTGTCACCATATCCCCCCTTACTCTTCTAGCTTCGAGTGATGGCAAGTCTAATTCCCTCAGCCTCTCATCATAACCGAGATTGCGTATTTCTGGCACCAGTTTCGTGGCATGTCTTTGAACTTTTTCAAGCTTAGCTATGTGCTTTTTCAAGTGCGGATTCCAAAAGGGGGCTGCATATTCGAGTTTTGGCCTCACATAGGTTACATAAATATTTCTGAACATTTCCTTGTCCATGTGCCTGAAGGCTACCCTTACATTTGATAAGAATGCATATGCTGCCCTTACTACGCCATTTATATGTATTTCTGGAGACAAATCTGCCAATATGTTTACTCCTAGATCTCTCTCATTTTCTGTCTCCTGAAGTTGTACTCCAGCCACCGAGTAGTCAAGCTTGGGCCTTCTTGCACTTGTACCCATTCTCATTACCTTACATTTTGAGGTATTGAATTTCATTAGCCACTTTTCTGACCACTCATGCAGATTATTTAGATCCTCCTGAAGTTCTCTACCATTGTTCTCGTTTTTTACTTTCTTCACAATCTTTGCATCATCTGCAAACATATTCATGAATGAATTTACAGACTCTGGTAGGTCATTTACATATACAAGGAACAAAAGTGGCCCTAAAACTGAACCCTGTGGAACTCCACTACTAACTCTTCTCCATTCAGACACTGAGTGTCTTACTCTAACCCTCTGTTCCCTTCCTTCTAAGTAAGTTTTTATCCATTCCAAGACATTTCCACCTATTCTAGCCATTGATTGCAGCTTCCTAATAAGTCTCCCATGTGGAACAGTGTCAAACGCTTTCTGGAAGTCTAGGAATATGCAATCTGCCCAGCCCTCTTTTCCTGTAAGATTTGGCTTACCTCATCATAAAATTCTAATAAGTTTGTTACTGTTGATCTTCCTTCTCTGAAGCCATGTTGCCTCACTGACAAAAAGTTGAAGGATTCCAAGTGAAGAGAGATATGTTTCCTTAGTAGTTTCTCCATAAGTTTGCAAACTATGCTGGTCAAGGAAACTGGTCTATAGTTCAGAGCCGTATCCCTCCTTCCCTTTTTGAAGATAGGTATCACATTTGCTTGTTTCCAGCATCTTGGAATCTCCCCCGACTCCAATGACTCCTTAAATATGATACTTAGTGCCACTGATATTGTGTTTGCGCATTTTTTAAGCACATGAGGGGATATGTCATCAGGACCTGTAGCTTTATGAACATCTAAATCCATCAGCGCTTTGCATACCTCTGTGGCTGTAAGGTTGATGTTCTCTAATACCGGCCCTTGAGCTTCTATCACTGCAATCTGAGGGGGTGGGGTATTTTCTACTGTAAATACTGACTGAAACTCCTTGTTCAATTCTTTGCAGATCTCTTCGTCCGTCTCAGTGATGCTTCCATCCGCTCTCTTTAGCCTTAAAACCTGTTCTTTTACCTTCAGTTTTCCTCTGATAAAGCTGTGGAAAAGCTTGGGATTTTCTTTAGCCTTCCTGGTGATGTCCCTCTCATAATCTTTCTCTGCCTCTCTCCTTTTACTTAGGTAGTCGTTTCTTGCTCTTTTGTAGGTTTGCCAGGCATTTATGTTTTTTCTCCTCCTATACCTTTTCCAGCATTTGTCTCTCCACTCCTTAGCTCTTTTACACCCATTATCGAACCATTTCTCTCTGGCATGAATTACACCTACTTTGGTGACAGGTATGCAGCAATCTACTATCTTCCCATATTTCTCACAAAAGATGTCATACATTTCTTGTACAGATTTGTTGTAAAATAAGGTTCTCCAGTCAATAACTGCAAAAAGCTCATTCATTTTGATGTAATCTCCTTTCTGATAGTTCCTCCTCATGTCCTCAGTGCCTCTACTCTCAGGAAGAATGTCTTCAATGATATACTCCATCAACAACACACAGTGGTCACTCTTTCCAATTGGTGGTTCATACTCAATATTTTCAATATCCAACACATTATCTGTGAACACCAGATCAAGTTGATGGCTCATCCCCACCCCTGGCTCTTGTTGGTTCCATTACATGTTGGTGTAGGAAATTCCCTTGTACGCAATCTAGGAATCTTGCCCCAAAGGAGTCCTCACCACTGTGTGGGTCAAGATTTATCCAATCTATCTCTTTATGATTAAAGTCTCCCATAATCAAAATCCTACATTTTTTCTCCCGCGCCATGTTAACAACTGAGTTTATGACTTCAATCGTACCTATATGACTTTCCTCATAAATTTCAAGCCTATTTTGGTTCCTTGGTGGGTTGTATACAACAGTTATTATAATGCTCTCTGACCCAGTATTTATGCGAGCAACAAGAAATTCCCTGAACTCACTTTCTATAGCCAAGTTTATCTCTTCAACTTGAATCCTCTCACTTATGAGCAGTGCTATCCCTCCACCAGTCCTCTCAGATCTTTCGACCCTTAGTATTCTGAAGCCCTTAGGAAAAACTGTGACACTGTTTATGTCCTCACTCAACTTAGTCTCTGTAATTGCTACTATATCTGCCTTACTGTTGTGAATCCTATCTTTTAATTCTACTGCCTTACCAGCTAATCCATCAGCATTTGTGTATAACAATCTTAATGAGGCCCCATCCCCTGATCTTCTGTCATTATCTTCTTTATCTCCCCTTTGTCTGGAAGTATTCCGTAACGAAAATTTTTCTTCTCTTCTTCATTTCTTTCATCATTTAACCTTCTTGCCTCTTGCAACAAGTTTTTGATCTTTCCCATCTCTTCCTGTGTTCTGTATCGTCTAATGAACACTTCTTTGCATTCTTGAAGGTCTTTTAGACTTTTTTTTCTCAACAATATTTACCTACATGTCTCCCCTCTCTCAAAGGTTACTTTTGTTGGTCTCGGCTTTCCTTCCCTCGAATATTTACCTAGTTGGTGTATGTTTACAATATCCTCAGGACCACATACTACTCCAAGCTTTCTTATCAGGTCTACAATGTTAGCTTTATTTTCTTCAAGTCTCCCCTGCCATGTTGGCTCCTGGGATTCACTTATGCCTGAGATTACCACTGTCTTCTCCTTATCAAGTGCCTGTCTGATGAGTGGGTTTGCCCTTTCCATCACAACGTCTTTCATTTTTTCGATTACTGTCTCTTTATAGTCAACTGTTTGTATGTTTTCCAGTGCCACCACCTTTACAGCCTCTTTTACTGCCACATTCCCCTTTAGTGCATCAGCAAAGGACGTTTTCATGGCATCATTTTCCATATTCAGCTCCTGGAACTCTTTTCTGAACTGTTCAATGTTTTCCTTAATCTGAACATTCCAAGCAGCAATCTCGTCTCTCTCAGAAGATAGCAGTGAACTAACATCTAATTCCTTTAGGTTGTCATTTAGCTGTTTGTTTTTATCTTCTTGATTAGAAATTCTAGATTCTAGTTGACTCTTTTCCCCTTCCAGCTTCTTTATTCTTTTTTCTAGTTCCTTTCTCTCCTGCCCTTGAGCTTTATTTGCTTCCTCCAAAGATCTTATTTGTTCTCTGAGTGTTTCATTCTCTTTCATTTCTCCATCCATATTCCGAATTTTATCATCAAGGCTTGTAACCATTTCCTCTAACTTCTTGATTCTCTGTTTAAGTCCTCTGATGACTACCCCTTCTCCCGACCCATGGGTGGGAGAGGTTTGGGACAGAGATGGCTTCATTTTTATGTTCTCCCTCTCACAGAATATAGAAAGAAGACGAGAAAGAGGAAAAAAAAAAGAAAAGAGAAAAACTTCTAATTTACCTTCACACAGAATTTTTATATCTCCATATAAGTGCTATTTAGTGACTCAGTTTGTCTCCCTTCTGGTAACACACATCTTAGCTTAAAAACTTGACCATGGTAATTTAAGTATAAAAAGAAAAAGAAAAACAAGTCAAACCTGAAGGAAAATTCGAATTTGTGTTCGAGGTGGCACCCACCTGTTTCTGTTATATATTCTTCCTAACTGATAAACTGACTTGCTAACCAAGATATGTTATCACGGGATTTAGACTTTACATTTAACTCAATATATATACAAAATAACAAAATAGCAAACGAGAAAGCTAAAAGAAAAGCAAAAAAAAAATGAAGAAAATAGGACTGCTGTACTACTTGGCAACTTAACTCAGTACTGTTGACAGGTGGGTATTTGGTAATTTTTTTTTCTTTTATTATTCAATTTTTTCGTGTATCAAACTAACTAACTAGTTAATATAAATGGGAAGGATACTGTTTTTAACAATATATAGAACCACAGGATCAGGTAAAACGGCTTAAGAGCTTTCCCCAGTTTACACAAAAAATTAGGTAATGTGGTGTGAGGCTCCACGTCTGGCAACTCTTCTAGATTTCCCTCAAGGCAGAATCTGGACGGCAGCTTCTCTCTCTTCCTCACGAAAAAGTTCTCAATTTTTTTCCTTTAATATGAACAGTCTCGTCTTACAACAAATATTAGTTTTTGTACTCACAATACTCTGCAGGATTTCAGATTTTTGGAAATTATGGTAAAGTTTTCCACTAAGCACTTTAGTCACTCGAAACAGTTTAAATTTTAAGAGGAGCAATTCCGTGTGTCACTGAACGCGCGGTGTGTGTGTGATTACCTAATTGTGATTACCTAATTGTGTTTACGGGAAAGAGCCCAAAGCTCGTATCTTCCCGTCTCCTGATCGGTTCCATTTTATACTTAGTGATACTTATCATGCCTGTCCTTAAAACTATGGATTGAGATAGCATTAACTACCTCCTCGCTTAGCGAATTCCAATTATCAACTACTCTTACACTGAAAAAGTATTTCCTTACATCCTGCGAAGAAGTTTTCTTACGAAGCTTCAACCTATGACCTCTAGTTCTAGAGCCAGCCATATCAAAATATCGATCCCTATCTACTCTATCATAACCATGAAGGAATTTAAAGACTGTCACCATATCCCCCCTCATGTATGTATGTATGTATGTATGTATGTATGTATGTATGTATGTATGTATGTATGTATATATATATATATATATATATATATATATATATATATATATATATATATATATATATATATATATATATATATATATATATATGCATGCATTCATGCATGCATGCATACATACATACATACATACATACATACATACCTACCTACCTACATACATACATACATACATACATACATACATACATACATGCATACATACATACATACATACATACATATATATATATATATATATATATATATATATATATATATATATATATATATATATATATATATATATATATATATATATATATATATACCGGTATATTAATTTAATGCGCCGTTTGCAATTGAATAGTAAAAACAGCTCAGTCACTTCCATGCAAGTCGGCAGTTGACTTATTTATTTTCTATATATGATTGGGTGTTTATAGTTTTCATTCTTCCTTCCGTTCCTTGCGTCCGTCCTTTCATAAGTTAACTGTCCAACATATAGAATATTGGGGTTAAATAGAGCATGCAGCCTCGGGGCATCGCATATTAGAACATATCCCTTTTAAAGCCGTTGTTTTAACAGGCGTGTACTGTATTACAATAGGATTCCCTCCCCGTATAATTGGATCATTCCTCTGCTATTGTATAGTAATGATAAACTGATGGGAGGCCAGGGAAAGGAAGGAGGGACGCTACATTTTGAAATGATCTGCGCGGTAAAAAATCGGTTTTGAAAATCAATAAAGAAGTCCGAATGGGAGGAGGGAAGGGGTAGGAGGCTATGGAAGGGTGAATAAACTGGCGCCATATAATCTTGTTATTCTTTTATTTTCCTTTTTTTTTTATATTTATATCACTTCCGTCTTTTTTCTTTTTTTTTACGATATTTTAATTTTTCACAGTGTATTGTCATCTTACATTGTGGCTGTAAGTCGTATGTATTTGGTTTTCGAATGAATTTATTGCGTAAATATATGTTGTTACTACTTTTTGGAGGAAAAAAAGGGCGCTTGTGAAGAATTAGGACCTGCCATATTATTCAACAGCGAAGAAAGATTAAGATTGTTTAGGTTAAGTTACAAAAGGAGCGTGACCTTTCAGTTCACATTTCAGACCTGACCTAACCTAGCCTAACCTAACCTAACCTAACCTTCCTAACCTTTCTTTGCTGTTAATAAAAAGTAGGTCCCAATTCTTCAGGGGTTCCAATGAAGGCAAATTCTCCTCTGATATTATCAAAATCATTGTAAAAGTTCAAGACTTTGGCCCGATTTCTTAAACAGTGTAAACCTAGGATATCATATTGTTAGTTAGCTAGACACACACAAATGAATTTCATAAACGCATCTGATGCGGTTCTGTGCATGTCTAGGATCACGTACGGGATCCTAGCCATACACAGAACCGCATCAGATGCGTTTATGAAATCCATTAGTGTGTCTAGCTAACTAACAATATGGTATCCTAGGTTTACACTGTTTAAGAATTCGGGCCAAGTACGGGATCCTAGCCATATACAGAACTGCATCAGATGCGTTTATGAAATCCATTTGTGTGTCTAGCTAACTAACAATATGGTATCCTAGGTTTACACTGTTTAAGAAATCGGACCAAGTACGGTATCCTAACCATACACAGAACCGCGTCAGAAGCGTTTATGAAATCCATTTGTGTGTGTCTAGCTAACTAACAATATGGTATCCTAGGTTTACACTGTTTAAGAAATCGGGCCTTTGACAGTGCATGACAATTAAAAGACGGCAAATTACTACTCACAATCCCAATTAACGATTGTCAGATAATTACTATTTTCATTTTATTTTGGAAAGGAATTCGTAGCGATTAGTATAGATGAGAGGACCAGTAGTACATTACCATATAGCCTAGTCAATGACTGCTAACTTTTTTTTTTTTTTTTAGAATTTTGTTTTATTTTAAATAGGACAATAAATTATGATTATTTGTTAAGAGGAAATTTAAATTTTACTTTTATAGAGTAACATCAACCAACTTTTTCATATATATTTATCGGTCACTCTTTATGTTTATATGTATTTATTTATGTATGAAGTATGCAGACCTTAATTTTTATTATATTTTAATAGTGATCATAAAATATTCTCTCTCTCTCCTCTCTCTCTCTCTCTCTCTCTCTCTCTCTCTCTCTCTCTCTCTCTCTCTCTCTCTCTCTCTCTCTCCATTTGTCATAATTTTTTGCTTGGGTGAAGAATTTCGGAATGTTCTTCACAAAAGGCATCATGGTATTGCCATTTTTCTATATCATTCGGCGAAATGATGGTTTGGCCTTTTTTAATGGGTCGCATCATATTTTGTGTTTCTATTGAAGAGGAGATTTTGAATGGATGGAGGGCGGGAGGGTGAGAGCGAGTTTGGCTTTTTAGAGAGAGAGAGAGAGAGAGAGAGAGAGAGAGAGAGAGAGAGAGAGAGAGAGAGAGAGAGAGAGAGAGAGAGAGAGAGAGGAGTGTTAGTGTATGAGGTAATGGGGTAATGGAGTGGAACATAGAGAGGAAGGAGGAGTGAGGGGGATGATAAAGAGAGGGGAAGACCCATAAGGTGTAACAGAGAGAGAGAGAGAGAGAGAGAGAGAGAGAGAGAGAGAGAGAGAGAGAGAGAGAGAGCATCACACGAAGATATCCCAAAGCGGGTTATCTATCTCTCTTCCCCTTTGATATCGCGTGATCTAAAGTGTAACGAATTACTTGGGCGTTTTATTATTTATTTTTTCATCAGCTGTGTGAATGGGGGAGAGGGAGTGGAAGAAGAGAAAGACGGATAAGAACCGAAGAAGTCTGATAAAGGAAGAAATTGAGAAGATTTTGTACGTAATCATACCCATATTACTATGATTATATTGTTTGATTCAGTAATCTATTTTCAGTGTTTCAAAATACCAATAAGTTTTAACCTTCTTCTTCTTCTTCTTCTTCTTCTTCTTCTTCTTCTTCTTCTTCTTCTTCTTCTTCTTCTTTTTCTCCTCCTCCTCCTCCTTCTTCTTCTTCTTCTTCTTCTTCTTCTTCTTCTTCTTCTTCTTCTTCTTCCATTCCTAGTATTTTTTTTTTGTTTAGATCACAAGTGCAAGAGCTAAACTGAAAATACAAAGAGGTTTTTCAGATGTTCATCTCACTCACACCCAGAATTTAGAGTTCGAATGACTGAGATGGATCGTAATGGTTCTTTTCTCCAGAACCTATTAAATGTTTCAAAAAGAAAAAAGAAAAATCCTGTGACCTCTCTCACGAAACAATTCCTCGTTACTAAAAGTTGAATACTACGCATTTTGATCATCCTTCTCAACAACTAATCACTTGTGTATATTAGGATCTCTGTTTTTCACCAGCCTCATGAAGACTAGTGTTGGTTTTGGCTCAGGGCTTTATGGCTTAATGCCGACCCTGAAGCAAGAAATATAACAAGCGTTTCTTGAGCATTTAAGTGTGAGAATGTGTCGACAAATGAGTAAAGGGGTATGTGAAAAGAATAGACCTTGGAAAAGAATGTTACAAATTCTGAAACATTGACAGTCAGATGTTAGGGAAAACACCCCTTGTGAACACAAGAATAATCATAAGATGATATCCACGTGTCGCTAGTCCATGCAAGCATCGTATCAGCTATAACACAACAGCGGCTACTTAAAAGCACTCTCCCATCGTTCTTATAGCAACCTGTTAAAGTTGCACTTGGGTTATTTATATATATATATATATATATATATATATATATATATATATATATATATATATATATATATATATATATATATATATATATATATATATATATAATCACAGTGAAGTATTGACATTACTTATAAGCTATTAACCACGACCAACTTTCTGAACGTCGCTTCACTGTTATATCCAGATTTGTATATCCTATAATTAGCGTAGTTTTTAAGAGTTTGCATGAACTGGTGGCCAGGGACGCAGGTTCGATTTCCGACAACTTTTTCATTGATGACTTGATATTCTATGCTCAGTGTAATTATATTATACAGGAGTCAGCCAAAATTCTTAAATATAAAAGCCACATTCAGTAAACTCCAGATGTTTAAGAGCCTTTCGATATGATAAAAAAAAAAATTATACTCTTTTTTTTATTATTACATATATTTTGTTGTATTATATTAAATAACAGAACTATTAATTTGTATTTTCTCCACTTAGCACAAAGTAAATATATATTTCAAATGTTTTCAGGATCTTGACTCATAATTATGTTAACTAATTTGGCTTTTACTTAGAACGGTAGCAAACCATATGGACATCTAAAAAAAAAAAAACACTGTGACTTGCAATTCCGCAACCTGGAATTAGATTGCCCCCCCCCCCCTCTCCCGAAAGAACTGCCAATTTTCCATGTTTCTGGGGATTTATCTTAGTCTGGGTAAATATCTGCCTATAATCTCACTCCACTGACATGACTTTGTAACCCTTGCTGACCTGAAAACACTTTAATTCTCCTTGTTGCCAACAACTCCTTTCCTCAGTTCAACTAGAAATTTGAATAGGTATTGAATTCTTCAATATTTTTACGTAATGGAGAACTAATAACGTTTTATTCTTTGCTCTTTTTCTGATATACCTTTTATTATTTACGATGAAGAAAATAAGGAACTCAGCCAACAAAACTCCAAGGGTCTCATTTCTGATGCCAAATAACCATGTGTTTGTCCACCTCTATTTAATATATACATATATATATATATATATATATATATATATATATATATATATATATATATATATATATATATATATATATATATATATATATATATATATATATATATATATATCATTGTAATACTGTATATGAAAGCATTCAGCACTGTATAAATATAATTATTAAAACTATTCATATTTATTAAAGAATGTGTATTTTACGATATCAAGATTTTTTATTTTAATGTTGAACCTTTTAACAATGTTATTTTTTACTATTACAAATAATATTCATTATACAGCAGTCACCAAAGTGCTCTCTCTCTCTCTCTCTCTCTCTCTCTCTCTCTCTCTCTCTCTCTCTCTCTTTCCTTACACCTAAGCCCTGAATCCCTAATACGAACCCAATAGAGCACATAAGCTATTCAACTCTTTCTAATATGACGAATTATGGCAGAGAGAGAGAGAGAGAGAGAGAGAGAGAGAGAGAGAGAGAGAGAGGGGGGGGGAAGGGAAGTGTTACTTTTGGCATGTGTAGGTTGGGAGGTTGGCGGGCGGGCGGGCGGAAGGGTATATCTTTGCCTGCTTATCCACGGCGCATCTCATATTCTGTTATGACAAGGGGAGGACATCTGTTCCTGGGACATATTGTAATTATGTATTCATGCAGATGATACTCATACAATGAAGGTAAACACTGCCAAATTTTTTAAAGCCGATCTTCTTCTTTAGTAGAAAGGTTAAAGAGAAAGGCAAATAGATAGATAGATAGATAGATAGATAGGTAGATAGATAGATAGATAAATAAATAGATAGATAGATAGATAGATAGATAGATAGATAGATAGATAGATAGATAAATAGATACTTAGATAGATAGATAGATATATAGATAAATAGATAGATAGATAAATAGATAGATCGATAGATAGATAGATAGATAGATAGATAGGTAGATAGATAGATAGATAAATACATAGATAGCTAGATAGATAGATAAATAAATAGATAGATAGATAGATAGATAGATAGATAGATAGATAGATAGATAGATAGATAGCCACTTTTATACTCTATATTTTAGTTTTAGACATACACTTTAAGTTTTCGGTTAAGACTACGGTCATATTCAGAGAACATTACTTACGCTCTTATGCAGAAGATTCTGGTATGAAACGCGGTGTGTAAGTATGTCTTTCCAGAATGCATAATACGCAATTGAGGGTATTTTTTTTATTCATTATTATTATTATTATTATTATTATAATTGTTGTTGTTGTTGTTGCCCTAAAAACCCAATTATATATATATATATATAATATATATATATATATATATATATATATATATATATATATATATATATATATATATATATATATATATATCGCTATTATTATTTCAATTGACTCTCTGAGATAGCTTCTTCTATTGATGTGGAAGAGGTCTATAGCATCTACTTAATAGAACACTAAAGGCATGTCCCAGGGCAATATCCAGAAGCTCGGATCTCAACTCCCATCTTTGGTATAACTACCATCTCTTTGCTTATAATTCTTGGAGGAAATAAGGAAATTGTAATGATATATCTTAATTAGTAGCCTACAGCAACCCAGCAGGCTGGTGAGTGAGTCGTAAAATGTTTATGTAAAAGTGGCTTCACGAGCTCAGAGTTAGATGAGACAGTAATACGCATCTTGTATCTCTCTCTCTCTCTCTCTCTC
>JAXCGZ010009718.1:0-2500 GCA_037179515.1 Halocaridina rubra | reverse complement strand
TCTAGTTTCTTTAAGTATCATTGAGAAATAACGATATATTCTTCGTTATATGAATAGATAACGTTAGTTCGTTTTCCTTAACAAATTAATGAAAAAATCAGATAAATTCTTGCGTAATTATCCTTTACGTAAGTTTTACCTTAAGTATCTCTAACAACTTATGATGAATCGGGATCACTGCCTTAAAAAGTAACAGACGAAAAAAAGGTTCTTTTTTTGAACGTTTGCGAGGTCTTTTGCTGTTGTTAACGGGATTATGGTGTCTTTATCAGCCATATTGGATAGAATTTGCTTTGTTATTATTATTATTATTATTATTATTATTATTATTATTATTATTATTATTATTATTATTATTATTATTTCTATTATTATCATTATTATCATTTTTATTATCATTATTATTATTATTATTATTATTATTATTTTTTTATTATTATTATTATTATTATTATTATTATTATTATTATTATTATTATTATTATTATTATTATTATTATTATATTGTAGCCAGGTTTTTGTTGACATAATTACTGTTGTGATTTCTCACGTAAATTTTTCCATTTTCTTGTGTCTCTTTACTGATTAATTGCACCTCATGCTTGGAGCTTGAATTACTTGCAGTTCTGTTATGCTCACACACACACACACACACACACACACACACACACACACACACACACACACACACACAGAGACTTATTAGGAAGCTGCAATCAATGGCTAGAATAGGTGGAAATGTTTTGGAATGGATAAAAACTTACTTAGAAGGAAGGGAACAGAGGGTTAGAGTAAGACACTCAGTGTCTGAATGGAGAAGAGTTAGTAGTGGAGTTCCACAGGGTTCAGTTTTAGGGCCACTTTTGTTCCTTGTTTAATATGTAAATGACCTACCAGAGTCTGTAAATTCATTCATGAATATGTTTGCAGATGATGCAAAGATTGTGAAGAAAGTAAAAAACGAGAACAATGGTAGAGAACTTCAGGAGGATCTAAATAATCTGCATGAGTGGTCAGAAAAGTGGCTAATGAAATTCAATACTTCAAAATGTAAGGTAATGAGAATGGGTACAAGTGCAAGAAGGCCCAAGCTTGACTACTCGGTGGCTGGATTACAACTTCAAGAGACAGAAAATGAGAGAGATCTAGGAGTAAACATACTGGCAGATTTGTCTCCAGAAATACATATAAATGGCATAGTAAGGGCAGCATATGCATTCTTATCAAATGTAAGGGTAGCCTTCAGGCACATGGACAAGGAAATGTTCAGAAATATTTATGTAACCTATGTGAGGCCAAAACTCGAATATGCAGCCCCCTTTTGGAATCCGCACTTGAAAAAGCACATAGCTAAGCTTGAAAAAGTTCAAAGACATGCTACGAAACTGGTGCCAGAAATACGCAATCTCAGTTATGATGAGAGGCTGAGGGAATTAGACTTGCCATCACTCGAAGCTAGAAGAGTGAGGGGGGATATGGTGACAGTCTTTAAATTCCTTCATGGTTATGATAGGGTGGATAGGGATCGATATTTTGATATGGCTGGCTCTAGAACTAGAGGTCATAGTTTGAAGCTTCGTAAGAAAACTTCTTCGCAGGATGTAAGAAAATACTTTTTCAGTGTAAGAGTAGTTGATAATTGGAATTCGCTAAGAGAGGAGGTAGTTAATGCTATCTCAATCCATAGTTTTAAGGACAGGTATGATAAGTATCACTAAGTATAAAATGGAACCGATGAGGAGACGGGAAGATACGAGCTTTGGGCTCTTTCCCCTAAACACAATTAGGTAATCACATATACATATATATATATATATATATATATATATATATATATATATATATATATATATATATATATATATATATATATATATATATATATATATATACATATATATATATATATATATATATATATATATATATATATATATATATATATATATATATATATATATATATATATATATATATATATATATATATATATACGCATATATAAATATGTTCGTGTATGCGCGTTTATGTATGTGTGTGTGTGTGTGAGAATTATCAGGTTCAGAACAAACAGCATAAAATTAACATTAAAATGCCCATTAAAACTATGAAAATTATAAAGAGGTTGAATGCTTAGACTTCCAGTGCCTTCCTTACTTGATAAGGAAGGCAGACAAGCTTCCAAAATGTTATGTATACTTATAGAATCTCTTGTGTTAATGACTTTTTTTTTTCTTTTTTATTCATATATACATGTATATATGTGTATGTGTGTGTGAAGCATAAACCTATATATGAATAGACAGATAGATAGATGGATGGATAAATAGATAAATAAATAGATAGATAGAGAGAGAGTATATATATATATATATATATATATATATATATATATATATATATATATATATATATATATATATATATATATATATATATATATGTATGTATACAGAGAGAGAGAGAGAGAGAGAGAGAGAGAGAGAGAGAGAGAGAGAGA
>JAXCGZ010009717.1:75000-91064 GCA_037179515.1 Halocaridina rubra | reverse complement strand
ATATAAAATTTTCTTTATCTTAACTTTTTTTATGATTGTGACACCAGGACGGGCATAATAAAAATAAAACTGCTGTCATCGGGCCTGGACACGAAGAAAACAAAGTAAACAGAAAGAGAGATGGAGAGTGTTGTGACTTGTCAAATGTGTAGTGATAATAAGAGATGTGTAACGAATATCCAAGAATATTCGGTGTAGATGTAGACATAGAAAAAGAACCGTAAATGAAGGAAGACTTAACATCGAACTGTTCCCAACAGTCCTATTAAGTCTAAGAAACCCTCAGCTGTAGTATTGCCATTGGCGGCTGTTGCCATACAACATAAATAATACTCTAGCTGCTTCTCATAAGCAGTGGCTCTTATATTTTAGTAACTCATATTTAAGCCACGACAATAGAATGTCTATAAAATAATAAAGCAATAATTACATGAATATCTTTCTCAATTTCAAAACTCCATATATTATTATTATTTTTTAAATTGATGTCAATATACTTCGTTGACATTAAGCCAAGACTTTGAAGTTAAGCTGTGATGATAATTTTAATCACTATATCAAATAATATTGAAATAAAAACATAGAAAAAACATTATTCTTATTTTGAAATTGATAATGAAGCCCATTTTGCGATTCTCTGATCGGCATAGTAGCAAAGCTATTCTGGACAGTTTAAAAAAAGAATAAATACTCTCAAGTTACTTAAGAAATCTGTTTATCGATTTCCAACTATCTATATTTATAAGCCTATCTATCAAATCAAAATTCGTCTAAAAATCCGTCTAGTTTGCGTGTATCCTCGCGCATGCGCATAACAGTCCAGGTAGACGGTAGGGTGGAGTACACACACACTCACCTTCCCAGTATGGGAATGGCACGCAGCGGAGGCTCAACCCGGTACAGTGGTACCAGAAATCAGCTTCTCTTTCTCTCTCTTCCTCTATCTCTTTTACGCCCTTCTCTCTGCACATCATGACTCCTGAACAATGCGTTTAAACCTATTTACTTCCATTTATTCTAAAACGTTACGGTGTTTGGCAAGATACTCATACAAGAGGCTTTTTCCCCTTGAGCACAATTAGGTAAAGCCTATTTGCAGTCTATAGTAATGAAACCGCTTAAGCCATCCGCACGTTTCAAAAAAAAAAAAAAAAAAAAAAAAAAAATTAGAAACTAAATATTGTATTTCAGTGGTAGGTGATACCACGTACCGTTAGTATAAAGTGGTTTAGGAGATTTTTATCACAGTAAATTTAATCAAATATGTTGAGGAGGAATACAAGCTTTATAGATACGAGTTCTAGTGGTGATGTTTAGATTACAGTTAGTACAAATTCCAAGTAGGACTCTTTGATATTGTAACTTGTATCTAAGTCGAGAGTATATCAAGAATGCAATTATATCTTAAAAGCAAATGTTTAGTAATCAACAGCTGGCAGAGGGTAAGGATCTCCCATTGGATTAGGGACAGCAAGTATTAAGCTCTTATTTGTATTGCAAAACTTATAAAGTTTCTGTTTGCTTTTGTTGACGATCTGCGTACTAAGGTGCAAGCTATCTAAATTATAAAATTATTTTAAGAACAGAACCGGAATGGGATGATTGGCTGATACCGTTTGGGCGCTGACGTTACGACATGACCATTTTGGCGCTATCCGTTTTGAAAACATGGTTAGGCTAGATTATGTTAGGTCAGTTTAGGCTTTCTACTCATAAAAATCTCCCATACGTCAAAAAATCCGCAACCAAGTGAATTTTCGCCGATATGGCTTATGCGTCTAAACAGCCGGAGTCAAAACGGCCTCGCAGATATGTACCAAACCCATTTCAAATTCGGGTCATACAATATGGTAGACATCTCTGTGATCCTCTGTGTCACTGGTATCAAGGAAGGATTATTCATACTAGCAGCTGACGAATTACTAATAGCAAACTGAAATTTTGTTTCAATTACCTTTTAAAACAGCTGGCAGACCCCTGGCCCTAAACCTCTGTATAAGAGCCGAGTGCAATTCGTCGATATATTTAATAGCTTCTTCTATGACTTCAACCTAAAATGAAAGGAAAAAAAAAAGATTTAGAAAAGCGATTTAAGTGTAAGGAAATCACAGAAATAAAATAAAAAAAGCATTCATGAGTTAGATTATTTCTAAAAGAAGCATAATGTAATTTACACATAACGTAGCATATTAAGCAATAAAATTCTATGACAATGAATTCTATATCATTATTCTAGACAAAATGAATATTGCTAATGCTTTCATTTTCTCTTCAACCGGGACAGTTCATCTTAAATGATTTAGTAGATTAATTACAAGGCTAGTTAAACAATTTGAACATTAAACATAAGTCTGATAAACAATTTGAACATCAAACATAGGTCTGATAAA
Source organism: Halocaridina rubra (assembly GCA_037179515.1). Lineage (NCBI taxonomy): Eukaryota > Metazoa > Arthropoda > Malacostraca > Decapoda > Atyidae > Halocaridina > Halocaridina rubra. Next base: position 88,674 of record JAXCGZ010009717.1, on the reverse strand, counting down.
CTTTTGGAGGCTTTTAAAGTCAATATGACAAAGTACAACCAGTACCTTGGCCTAAAATTATTCATCTCAAAGTAAACAAAATAAACTTGCCTTCGAAACCTTCGGTCTCTCATGTAATGCGGGCACCATCTCTCTCAGCTTGCGATATTCTTGTCTTTTCACTCTCTTTAGCCTCGATCTTCTATATTTACGAACGATTCTTGACGCATGAAGACCCGAAGCCATCTTAGACTGAGGCGAGAGATAACGCAGGCTGAGGGGGTGGAGCTGATTGTGCCGGTGACCCTGCTGGAAGGATGGCGAAGTAGCCGAGTAAGTTGTTGCTAAACGGCGACCCTGAGTGTGAAGCGGAGTGGTAGTTGAGGAGGCTTCAGTCCTTATTGGAGTCGGGGAACTTGTAATATTTGGGATGTGTGTGGTGACTGAAGAGGACTGATTACAGACGTGCGTGCTGGGAAATCCAAGAGGCCCTCGACACACGCATAATGTTGTCGCACAGAATTTGGGTTTTAGTTCCACCTGAAAGACAAAAAAGTAGAATATTTACTATATTATAAAGATGCAGACCTAAAAGGCAGAGATGTGTATGGATATTTCCCTAGGAAGACCTAAAAGATAGATATAGATAGATATGCCTTTGGCAGAACTAAAAAACAGAGAGATGTATAAATACTGTACAAATTCTTGCCATGTACCCTTGTGTATACATTGTCTGCTGAGTTGGTAGAGGCCATGAGAAAACAAAAACCTGTATAGATTTTTTTTTTAACCATCCTTAAATAATGAATTAATTTTTCGCCGTGGAGCAAAAAGTAGACATAAGCATAGGAAAAGAACTATAAGCGGTGATGGTCATATGAGTCCTAATGTGTTCCTTGTGTGAGTGCTGTTGCATATTTTGCATTGACGTGCATCAGGTGTTTATGTATCCTGCCGTGGCTTGATGGTTTAATCACTGGCTTATCATAAAAATGGGCTCGCTTTGTTCTGGGGAGATAAAAGTGAGCGGTAAACTTAATGACTCGTGTGTTGAGGACATGGAAGGGGACAATAGTGTCGCCTATCGCCTTCTATCGCCTACCAACTGAGCACATTAAAACTTAAAGATCTCTAAAAGGCAGAGGGAATGGATGGTGATAGCATTAGAACCCCATTATATACCTGCCATATAATAAGGGTTCATGCCTCTTCTCCAATCAAGTGGACCCAGTGATCTCTAGGCAATGACTGAATTATCAGGTAAACCTATTGGAAATCACTGACTCCCAAATTTATTGCCCAATTTAATTTATAACGACACGAGACAGTAAAAGCTAGTCCAACTTCACGCTAGTAAAATAGATATGGATGGCTATTTGCGAAACCCACAAATAAATAAATATATATATATATATATATATATATATATATATATATATATATATATATATATATATATATATATATATATATATATGCATTAAGATTCGTATGAAGAATAAGTCACAGGTTATCATAATAGAAAAAAAAAAACAGTATTGTAATCCCGTCTTCGTACAAAATAATTAAATAAAGTTCTTTTCCTCAGGAGCTGCTTTTTTTCCCGTCAAACTAAGTTCATCCTTTTATTTCTACCTTTAGAGTTAATTTTTTGTTGTTATTATTTCAATGTTTAAAGCGACTGTTCCTTGCACAAAAGAAAAATGTGAATATCGGTGTTTAAAAAACCAAGCATGTACGTATTAAATGAATTTTTATACGTACAAAAAAAAAACCCTTTGAACTTTAGTCTCTACATGGGCTGACTCATATAGAGGAAAGATGGTTCTAGTAAACCATCAGATTAAAGATAGGTATATCTTATCGAGATATGATATGAATCTCTTAAGAGGCGAAACGACACACTCAAGTATTATATTAGTCTGTATCAATCAAGTCACTTAAATGCGAAAAATAGTTTTTTTTAAGTGTCGTTCGAAGAAACTCAACCTCTAAAATATGAACTGAATTAAAAGCTAGAAAAATCAGTATCACACTAAACGGTTTTCAAGTGTGACAAAGCAAAACAGGTGTAGGCAGAAATACTCTGTTATCATCATTAATTTATCAAGAAAGATATATGTGTTATCTTTCGCTAAGCAGCAAAAGGTAATATACTATTCACAAAACGACAGGTCAGCACATGCAATGGCACAGGAGCTACGAGCCAAGGATACAGAGCTGAGCATAAACGCATTTACCAATACGTTTTATTTGCCACTAGGAGTGGACACAGATCGGAGGTGAGGACTTAAGGCTGGATGCTCTTCCGTACGCTCCGCTATGTGCTCAATCGTGGGTCTGTCAAATCCCTAGTCGAGCACTCTAACCACTACACCGAACTTTGCTACTTTATCTTATCCTGAGTGCCGCGGGACGGACATATTTTTCTTGAAATGACCCCCGGGTAGACATTTCCATAACTTATACGTAGTCACTGAGCCTGCTGAGTTGACAGGGGCTAGCAAATACCACCCTCGGTTAAGAGAAATTATACAAGCATCCTTGAAGGCGTTATATCCGATGTAATATCGAAAGGTGACCTAGTTACATATAATAAAAACCCAATAAACTACATTACTGCAGCTTCAAAATAACTACAAACTATTCAGCTAAATACATACACATTACTCGCAATCCCCCCTCATAAGAGGGTGGCCGAGTCAAAGCACACATTCACCAGCAACCAAATATGCCTCGAACAGTCTTGTCAGCTCCTGAGTGAATCAGCTCTCAGGCACAAACACCGAGTTGCAATCAGGGGTAAATAAACAAGTTACAAGCACAAATATAGTCAAAAGATGCAAATGAGTTCCCACACCCTTTCGTCGACTAAGTACCCCGGCTCAAGCAGTTTATGGGGAATGGGGAGGAGGAGTTGAGTGAAGGAATGAATGGAGTCAGAAGGCATATAAGGGCTGACAAGCAAGCACTCGAAGGCCCAAAAATGGGTGATGTGAAGGAGTGGGTTGAAGGTGAAGAGAATTTGGGAGGGGGGAGGGAGGCTCTGATAGTAAAAAGAAGGAGCCAAAAGAGGAAGAAGAAGAAGAAAGCTACTAAAAAGAAGTTAATGAGATTATACAGGACGAAAAAAAAATATAAAAAGCAAAAATAACAAGATGATTACGCACACACACACACACACACACACACACTCACTCACACACACTCACACACACACACACACACACACACACACACACACACACACACACACACACATACACACACACATACTGTATATATGCACCGTTTTATGCCACAATATAGGTAAAATATAGTCCCCACTCGAATAGGGGTGGACATAGACATGCTGGAACTGGGAGTTCAAGGCTAGATACCATTCCGAACGTCCCACGATGGTATCGTACCAGCATTAGTCGCTTCCCGGGTTGCGAAGTTTACTACTGAACTACTGCTGCCAGAGAAGATGATAACTTAAGTTAATTATGAAAAGATATAAGGAAGGTATTCACTCAGGATAACGGTCACACATGCCAAAACCAAAGAATTTTGCAAGAGGGCACTGTGCTTGCCCTCCATAGAAAATGGAGTCCATGACGTAAAACCGATCACATACGGACAAAACTCGAAGAGGAAATAAAGACTATTTCTAAGGGTAATGATAAGTTACAAGAGTGTAACAAGAAGAAAAAGAAGAAAAATTAAACTCACAAAGCAGACGTTGATGAGAGAAGAAAAGGATTTGATGAAAACATATATTGGAAGAAAAGAATCTGAAGAAGAAGAAGCAAAAGTATAAGAGAGCAAAACGTGGCTTCAAAATGAAGTTTAACGAAACTACATTCTCTCTCTCTCTCTCTCTCTCTCTCTCTCTCTCTCTCTCTCTATATATATATATATATATATATATATATATATATATATATATATATATATATATATATATATATATATATATATATATAACGAAGAAGAAGAAGAAGAGGAGGAGCTTAAGAAAGTGGCAAGAGACTAATAAGACGTTGGAAGAAATTTTGTCATCGGATCCACAATAGCCTAACCACCGAACCCTCTACACATGGGTTAAAAACAGGGAGCTAAACATCAGCCGTTTATTACGATATAAAATGTTTATTATGTAGAGCTTCTGAGACCCGGAATTCAAAGGACAAGTTTTTTTTTATTAACGTTGTTTCTGACCCTTTTACTCGCTTACACTATTAAACCTTATTAGCAGTATACTTTCCACAGAAAAGGTTAGAAGTCTCAAATGAAAGGCAGAGGCAAGGGGCAGTGATCTCGACATACATAGTTAATCATAGAATTTTCATGCTCATTATATTATAGACAATCTGGATCAAGTACTTCTTGAGAAAAAACCTAAAATCTGCCATTTTCATTTCAATTAACGCAGATTTTACCATTAAAATGATTGGAAATAAATTGCATCATGAAAATACACTAAATATAGTATTAGTCTGCTTAACAAGGTAGTCTCTCTCTCTCTCTCTCTCTCTCTCTCTCTCTCTCTCTCTCTCTCTCTCTCTCTCTCTCTCTCTCTCTCTCTCTCTCTCTCTCTCAATATCGCAAGTAAGTACACTTAAGATTCACTCGAGTGAAGACTTAAGTGGTCTGCTAAATAACCCTGATTAGCATAGAGAGCCAGTGAAGTGTGCCAAAAGTTGTCAACGATGTAATACAAGACAACCTCATTTATTTCTTCGCCTCAGGCACTGAGACTCTCTCTCTCTCTCTCTCTCTCTCTCTCTCTCTCTCTCTCTCTCTCTCTCTCTCTCTCTCTCTCTCTCTCTCTCTCTCTCTCTCGGTTAGCCAAGCTAATTAATGACAAAGGTGGAGGGGGAATGGACGGATGACCGATGTTTAGCAACTGGTCAAGAATTTAAGTTCTGTGTTTACCTCTGGATTTATCTGAATGCTTCCCTTAAAATGTTTATGATGATTTAGGACCTGCATTGTACCAGTGCATGTCTACCTGGAGCTCAAGTAGTTCCAGGGCTTGCCAACCTGGAGCTTCATTTGTTTCAGGCTTGTCAACCTGGAGTTCCAATAGTTCCAGGGCTTGTCAACCTGGAGCTCGTGTTTCCATGCATGTTAATCAGGAGTTCCAATTGTTCCAGGGCATGTTAACCTGGAACCCAAATTGTTCCAGGACTTGTCAACCCGGAACTCCAACACTTCCTGGGCATGTTAACCGGGAGCTCCAGTTATTCCATGGAATGTTAACCTGGAGCTCCAGATGGTACCAAGAGCCTCCATTCTCAACTGTTATTCTTATGGATTCGAGTTCAATTTCCAGAACTCGATTGGGGTTAGTATCAGCATTTAGTGATTGAGAGCCACTGCGAAGAAGTTTAGAAGTTGTTAATGTATAGGACTGGATGTAAAAGGTAAGTAGAATAAGAATGCCATAATGTCAATTATATTGACTCAATAATCTAAAAATAGATGTTGCTGTTTACTTTCGCAACTGGATTACGAAGATCTCCAAACCATTTCAAATTCTCTTTCTCTCTTTTCTCTCCGTCAGTCGGTCTTCCTAGCGCAGAGCTACACTAGATGTATATGCAATCTTATTCTTGTGCAATTTCCAATTCTGTAATCATGAAACATTTTGAGGCGGGAGGGGCTGGGAGATCAGAAACGCCACTACTGTCCCCTCTAGATTCTAAAGATGAGTGATCAAAGCTTTCAGGTTTCAGGCATAGATCGGAGAAAGGTTGTGCTCGAGGCATATTTCCCTCATTTTTGCCGCTTATGTGTCACAATCGGTCCCCATTATTTTAGGGGTAGACACAACTGGGAGCTGGGGTTAAGGTCTTGATGCCTTTTCTAACGTTCAACGTTGGGATCGAACCAGCGTTAATCAGGCATGTCCTTTCCCGTCTCGCATGCTCTATCACGGATCAGTTTTTAAAACCATGATGCCAAGGAAGGTTCTTGACTATGACCCTGTTTTTTCATTAATTTCTCGCCCTTTGTTATTGCAATTACAGGAGGAGAAGGAGGAGGAGGAGGAGGAGGTGGAAAAGAAGACGAAGAAAAAGAATAGGAATAAGGAAGAAAGAAAAAGGAAGGAGATGAAAAAGACGATGAAGAGGAAGAAAGAAGAAGAGGAACGAAGACAGAAGAAACAGACGAAAGAAGAGAGAAGCAAGAGGAAAAAGAAAGAATAAAAATAAGAATATGAAGAAGAAGGAGGAGAAGAAGAAGAAGAAGAAGAAGAAGAAGAAGAAGAAGAAAGAATAAAAATCAGCCACCTGCTGCCACAAGCTTCATTTGCAGTTCACATGATCCCCATATTCAATTCCATCTCGGTTTCGCTTGACTGATCTCAGGTACTCAGGGGAATTGCAATTAGCAGTATTCTAATACACACACTCTCTCTCTCTCTCTCAGGGACATTACGTGCAGCAAAGGAAGTACGTGATGGAGATATTAGAGGCATACAAAGGCAGGAGGTGGAGGAAGATGCAATGGGGGAGAAGGCGAGATATGAGGAGCAGGAGGAGGAGATGGAAGGGAGATATGAATGAGGAATAGGGAAGATGTAGAGGAGGAAGTGGAGAACGAAAAGGAGGAGGAGAAGAAGAAGAAGAAGAAGAAGAAGAAGAAGAAGAAGAAGAAGAAGAAGAAGAAGAAGATAGATAGAGTTGGATAGATAGCTTTGCAGAGAAAAATAGACAGAAGGATAGATAAGAGAAATAATTTCCCAATTAGCTTCTATTTTATCCGAAATTCAAAGCTTTCAATAACTGGAGCCTTGATTATACATTAAAACTGATAAAAAAAATTCTAAAATTTAGTTTTCCTTCTCTCTATTTGACTGCGGTTGGGAAATACATTTAAATGCGATTTGAAGTTGGAAAAAAAAATACTTCGTAATGTGATTTCAACACTCATTAACGACACTTTTGATGGATGGGCAAACAGTCATTACAAGAGAATTGTCAAATAAAATGATTTCGTTCATTAATAAAAGAAGAGAACTTGATATAAAACTAAAGAGTATTTTCCAAAGTTTTGCAATCTAATTTTGGCAAATTTTATGTATCATTTACCCCTATAAAAGGTGAATGGACACAGACAAGTTGAACCTGGGGGTTTGGACTGGATACCCTTCCTAACGTCCCAAGTGGGATTAAACTCGAGTCAGTCGCTTCCTGAATCGCGCGCGTTACCACTGAGCTGCCTTGGCTCCTTCCCTCAATGATCTAATTGTATATTTGCTAATAACACTGAGTTAACGACTACGTCCATTCGAGGGACGCAACTACTCTCTCCTTCATTAGAATTTTTTGTACATGAGAGCCGCAAGTCAAACCATACTTGCTCGTTGAGATACTGATCTACCAATGACTCAACGCATCTCATAGTGCATTCACAGAGTTCAGTGAGATGACAAGGGTTATTATACGAGGTAACCCAATACCCTTCCTTTACAGATTAAAAAAAAAACTATACATTTGCCAAAACAAGTCCTTCGCAAGAAGGCAACCGTCCTAGCCCTTGGTAGAAAAAGTGAGTCCGTGACGTAAAACAGGGACAACATTGCAAGATACAGACAGGATAATTACGGACAAACATGCATAAGTATATAAATAAATATATTAAATAATTAACTTATAAATTAATAATCACTGATTAGTAAATAGATTACATGTATCATTATTGACACACATTGAATTAATCGTCAGTACCTTCCAATTTCCACATACCAATGAATATGTGACTAGAAATAAAAAAAAATAAAAAGGTGAAAACATAGGCCAGGTGTTCATTCTTGCAACTTGGTCAGTGAACACAGGCATGATATGACTTTATAATTACGAAATTATTTATATTTTTCTGGCATGTTAAAAGAGACAATTTTGGAAGTTAGATATTTCAATGAGAAATGACAGAAGATCATTTTCTCCACAAGCAGCGTGGTTGACAGGGGGGTGGCACACACAAGTGACCATCCTCTCATTGAGCACTATAGAATAAAACTACTTTTTGATCTATTCGGAAACTTAAACATACAAACTATTCGGTTGCGTTTGTTCACATAGAGCAAACGGAATAATAATTTTTGCTCATACCGAAGCCCCAGAGGGTGAAGATCCCATCCCACTATAGACGCCACCCATCTAAGGGTCTACCCATGGTGCCTGATGTGTTGACAGGGGCCACCACGGAACATACAATAGTTTATCCTCAGAAGAGGGGAAGAAACAGGATTGGAAGAAAATTAGGAGAGACTCAGGTTGGAGCTGGGGGCTGACCTCTTTGCTAATATTGTTGACAAAACTTTGTCTAATTTCAATATTTGCATCGGAAGGGGAAGTAAAGTGAGTCTCTTGATTATAAAAGAAAAAGTAAAAAAAAAAAAAAGAAAAGACATCCACTTTAGCGTGTGATGCAGAAATAGATCTGGCTACACTGACATTCACCTTAAGAATCTCCTCAGTGACTTTAGTGTATAAGAGTTAACAAATAAGCTGTTAAGAAACCCGCGGTGACTTTTCAAGAGGCCTTAAGACGAGAAAGAATATTAATAACCCTTTATAACAAACATTAATATGCAGACGCGTAAGTCCCTTTTAGCACAGATAAAGAATATAAATAGATTATAAATTGAATATAAATCTGCAATGGTCAGTATCAGCTCCTCTGATGCAAATAAGAAGAGCTACGTTGAAAATATCACTTCTGTATTTTGGATTATAAATTTCATATTTCGAAACCAGCTGGGGATGTCGGGCCTCACTACAGAAAACTCTTACCCTGTGGATGACCCAAGCTGGGTGGTAGGGGCGAATCGGGTACTTTTTGTCGCAGCCCTCTTGATGTTAAACTATTTTGGCGTTGAATTTTTGGCACTAAGCTAACCTAACTTAACCTAGCTAAAATAGTTTAGTGCCAAAAGGGCAACGCCAAAAAGCTTAGCTCCAAAAGAGTGGTGCCACATATAGTGTTTTTATATTTATTCAGATAACTGAACATGGGGACATGTGCACATGGACACTCCCAGTGATATTGCAGTTGGTAAACATTACAATCTATATTTGGTTATGTATAAGTAAAATATTAATAAAATTTGCAATTATTATCAAATATCATAGCAAGTAATTAAGAATAAAATATAGTGTAATAATTGACTGATGGCAGAAGAGCACTCTGCGAATATTAATTAAGAATAATATATTATGGTTTACATGTATTAATAGCAGAAGAGCACTCTGCGATTATTAATTAAGAGTAATATTTGTAACAATAATTTTCAATAGCCCTTGTTGCAATATCACTCCCAGTGATATTGCAGTTGTTAAACATTACAATCTATATTTGGTTATGTATAAGTAAAATATTAATAAAATTTTTATTATTATTAAATATCATAGCAAGTAATTAAGAATAAAATATAGTGTAATAATTGAATGATGGCAGAAGAGCACTCTGCGATTATTAATTAAGAATAATATATTATGGTTTACATGTATTAATAGCAGAAGAGCACTCTGCGATTATTGATTAAGAGTAATATTTGTAACAATAATTTTCAATAGCCCCTGTTGAGTATCAACATTAAAGTTAAGTCTCCACTTTACCACGGTACCACTACAGACAATTTGAAGCAGATATAGAGGAGTGTTCCAAGCATGTTTGGTTTCTAGGGAATGAGTACTTTGACTCCTCCACCCCCCTTACAAAGTCCATTGTGTATATATTTCTAACTTCCAGTTTCATTAGCACAAGGTGGTTATGCAACACTTCTCTACCAGAGCCTTCAAGGGATAGGAGTAGAAAAAAGGGTTGTCACATATGGTAGTCCCTGTCATATCAATAAGTTCAATGACTGCACAAGTAGATGAATGGAGTTAATAGTAAAACAATGCTGCTTGTTTTGTAGTACTGTGCAACACACACACACGCGCGTGTGTGTGTATATATGTATGTATATATATAATGTGGCGTAGTTGGTAGCGCCTTGGCACATTATGTGTCCTAGGTTCTGTCGGGGTAAAATATGATTCATATATATATATATATATATATATATATATATATATATATATATATATATATATATATATATATATTATGCGTGATGAAGCAATTAAAACTTATCCTAGGCATATATGTATTTGCACTTAACAGCGAATAATACATATATACAAGCATAAATAAGAAGCAGATATATGAAAGCTTGACATAATCAAATGAAAGTACCGAAAACTATGAAATTTATCGCCATATTGCCTTCCATTTCAGTGAAGGATAACGTACATATTATTCTTGTTGTTGGCTCCTAAGCTACCTGGCCGAACAGCCTCAAGTCCTACTACCGATCCTTGGCTTTCCCACAGAGGTCTCAGGGACTGTATGTAGTGTTGATGGCGCATGCGGTTGTGTACGGTGCAGTATTTCATATGTGTAGTGGTATGGTCAGAAGTTTTTCGAAGGAAAAGCGTTGTATGCATACCGAAACCGGCAATTAAGAAATGATGAAACATAGGTTACTGATTTAATTCAAAGAAAATTTTAATTCCCTTAAGGGGGGGGGGGGGGCAAGAATACCTCCTCCGTGTCATAAAAGTTGAAAACATGGGACGGAGCTAGGAGATTGGGAATTCCCTCCTTAGCATTCTCCTCCCACGGAGAGGCAAGGTTTTTGCCTTGACTAGGCCACTCCCCTAGTAAGGGGGATTATGGTGTATGTGTTAGTAAAACGCCAAATAATGTTAGAGTCTGCGCAGATGTTGATAAGTGATAAGGAAATGAAATATAATATAATCATACATACAGTAATATTGATGGTGTATGCTCAGTGCAGCGGAGAAATGTATTTATTTAATGTTGTGATAATTCTGAATGAGCAGATTAGGCAAGTGAAACGCGTTATAATACTACAAATTAAGGTTTTACACTAAAATAAAACTTTTTTTGGTGTCCGGGCCCTATGAGGGCAATTTTCTTTACCCGGTTCCGTGGCACATACACACACATGCACATATTGTTGGTTTAAGCTGATATAGTAAAACAATAAATGTAGGTCATTTCGAGTTAAATGCTAGCAAATTCATATCCAAATTTCATATTTACAACAAAATTGTTATATTACTCCGTTTTAAGCGTTACAATTTGTTCCCATACGAATGGGGGTGGACACATGTCGGGGCTGTGATATTTTGAGTGGATCCCCTTCCTAACGTCCCGGGTCAGTCGCTTCCCGACAAGCTCTACCGCTCAGCTACCGCAGCCCAAGAATGGATGTAAGTTTAGAGATTTGTCGAAATAGATGTATTTAATAATAATACTTATTTTCAATTACTTCATAAAAAACAAGACATTTCCTGACTTAGAATTATTTACTAATAAATGTAAATTTTAACCACTGGCTACACACAGTCACGAATCCCAAAGTTTAAATACTCAAATAACAACAAAAGTTAATTTCCGATACTGTGTCAAAAGACAAATTCCAGAATTTGAAATTCTTAGAAAAGAAGAATATTTTTGGTGCTGTGTCTAAAGACGAGAATGAATTACAGAGTATAAAAAAATGTGTGAACATTCGGGAATGAATTCCAGATTTGAAAGTACTTCATTGTGATTGATTTTACGTCACCGACTCCCTCTTCTGTTAAGGGCTACGACGGTGCCTTCTTGCGAGGGACACTGGTTCTGGCAAGTGCGACCATTACCCTGAGTAAAAGCCCTTTCTAACCTCACACCGTGGCGGGTCTCGAACCGAAGACCGGACGAATCAACGTCGCGAGCGTTACCACCTGGCCACGACGGCAACTAAAAAAGCATAGAATAACAAAGTAAATTTTTAGCATATATATAGATCTCAAAACGATAAATAATACGTGATTTTTATACAATTGATAATCATAAACTTAATATCACAAACTATGCCAAATGGCAATGAGTTACATATATATAAGTAACTAAAAACATTTACTTTTAGATGAAATATCTACAGCAACAAATATTCTTGCTCCGTCTTACCTAAACAGAATAACCTTAAAAACAATTCTACACAGACACGAGATATATTGACCCCATAATGAAAATTGTATTATAACTTTTATTAATTAAATAACTGCATATGCATTATTATTATTATTATTATTATTATTATTATTATTATTATTATTATTATTATTTCTAGTGTTGAGGGAGAGAGAATTCCGCCATCGTATTCTCAACGCATCCTAAAAGGCAACTTAAAAGTGATAAGCCCTCGTGGAAAGGGTGAAAGAAGGTGGCCTCTCCTTGCTCGTATTGGCTTAAGGAGCTGACTAAATGGGATATTCCTGGTGGGAAGGAGAAAAGTTTTCTCTATGGATCTTTTATGCTACACCGATTCATTATTATCAACCTTCAATTATTATTATTATTATCATTGTTATTTTATTTTACTAAGAAGAATACGCTTTACTAAGTTATCTGATTATTCATTATTATTAACTTTCAATTATTATTATTATTATTAGTTATTATTATTATTATTATTATTATTATTATTATTATTATTATTATTATTATTATTATTATTTTTTACCAAGATGAATACGCTTTACTAAGTTATCTGATTATTCATTATTATTAACTTTCAATTATTATTATTATTATTATTATCACTAATGTGAATACGCTTTACTAAGTTATCTGATTATTCAATGTTTATTGGTAATTCTAAAGTTCTAGGTAATCTATATATCTGTTCACTGCGAGCGTATGTGTCACACCCTCTTACTTATTTGCTCAGTTGCGTGTCTGATTATAAGGGTATATTTTTAGCTTTGTAACAGAACATCCATTGTATGAATGGAAATAAATGTTGGTTTGTTTGTGTACTCTCATATTTCCCTTGAGCGGCCAAACTGTCGAATTTAAGAGATACAGGAGCGAAAGGTGGATGTTTCATTTTTGGCCGAATTTTTCTTTGCGAAGGAGAGATGATGATGAAATGAGGATGCAAAAGCCCAGTTACCTCCCCTTTTTTTTCTTTGATCAGGTGGCAATACTGCAAACTACAGTGAGGTTATGATAACAGGTTGAACTGTCTTTATATTATTATTATTATTATTATTATTATTATTACTTAAACATATTAAGCTAGCTCATTGGACCGAAAACAAAACTCGTTATCTTTGATATTAAAGTTATTGGACGTAAATAATTAATAATAATAATAATAATAGTAATAATAATAATAATAATAATAATAATAATAATAATAATAATAATAATAATAATAATAATAATAATAATTTACCTCCTACTGTAGGGATTCGAAAAATATACCCCCAAAATTTGACAAATCACTAGCACACCCTCAAAATACTCTATATATACAAGAGAGAAATAAAAATATGAATTCATGAAAATCCTTCCAATCTCCTTCATGCTTCCAAATTTCATACCTCTCAAGGCGGGATTTGAACGCTGGGCTTAAAATATATCCCTAAATATTAAAAAAAATTACACAAACTATTATTTCATCAAAATCCTTCCATGGTCCTTTATGCCTTCCCGGAGAAGAAGAACCATTTTAGGACCCCCACAGTCCAGCACTTTCACTCAAAGCTTGCCCATACCGTGTAAGACTGGGCATGATAAAGAAAACCCCGATACATGATCATTTAAGAAATCAGTGTAATTCTCATTATCATTACA
>JAXCGZ010009717.1:65000-70000 GCA_037179515.1 Halocaridina rubra | reverse complement strand
CTGATATCCTATCATCGTTAAGAGTGGCTGTGTAACCTTTTAGAGATGTGGTGGTTTGTTCCAAACTGACAATTTGCTTGGATTTGGTGTAAACTTCACGAAGTTGTGTTAGAAAGGTACAAATTAGCAGACTCGATCCCCCGCCCATGATACTTCTAGCCAATAGGAGGTAACACTTTGCTCAAGACCCACACAACGAAACTCTACATGGACGGACTTCTCTGCAAAAGGAGTGGCGAAGAAGAGCTGTCCAGAGCTTCGTCACTGACAGCCTATAACTTATGCCTACAAGGCGTGTGGCTGAGCCGCAGGAGAGCAGATAAATGTAATATTTTTATGTACATACACACTAATAGCCTATGTTCTAACATTAGCAGTATCATTCTGCATGATTTCTGAAAGGCTATAGTATATAAAGATATCTTAAGATAATGGACATAAGGGAAACCTACATTTGTCTTTAAAAAGAAAAAAAATAGGCCTTAACAACAGAGCAGTTTCATTAATTAGTACTGTCTGCTAAATTATGTAGTAATTGGTATGGAAGTACAATTCAATTCATTTCGAGTCATGCAATATCATTTTGGCAAGACAGCATGCGTTCCAAGACGACAATTCTTCATGAGCAATCTCACAGGAGGATATGGCGAGGTAAGTTTGTTTTGTAATAGAAAGAGGCTTTTCCTTATCATGCTTTCCAAGAGATTCAAAACGCGTTCTCTATGGTTCAACATGAGAGACTTATCTTGATAAATCAAGGAACTACAAGTGGAAATATGAGTACATTAGGGTAGATGAAGACTAATTAAGTAGAAAAAGATCAAAGGGTCACTTGAGAGAATATAGTGTCAGAGTGGAGGCAAGCGGGTAGTGGAGTTCCACAGGGGTCAGAAGTACAGCTGCTTCTGTTCCTTACATATGTGTATAACAAGGCAAGGGGCATAAATCTACTTTTTATTTTTTTAATTTGATTAAAAATGATGATGAAATTATTAAAAGAGTAAAATACTAACTTTTAACATTAGTAAAGATCTCAATGACATGGTCAGATAAGTGGCTGATAAATTTTAATTCTACGAAGTCGTTTCAGAAATGAGAATTTGCACACTTTATGAGTATACATTACCAGAACATGAAATCAAATGTTATGACTGTCAGTAAATTGGAGCAGATCTGTCTCTAGATCTGCATATGAAGGGTAAATCGAAGGCAGGATATTTTTACTCAGAAAACATAATGCGAACTTATAAGTATATACAATTTTGTTTTTTAAAGTTCTCATGTAAATTCCATGAGGCCCGAACTTTGAAGAAGCAAAAATACTTTTCACTAATCCGTACTTCAAAAGGAAAACTAATACTACGCACTAAAATGGTTATAGACATATTTCGAAACTGATGTCTAAGTTGAGAGACAAGAACCATTAGGGGAAAAGGAATTAGATCTACCACGAACATAAGCTAGAGGAAGAGAGAGCAATATGGTAACGGAGCTTTCAAAGTTCTCCATGATTATGACAGGGACTAAAATTCAAATCATGGATATATGAAAAAACTTCGAAGCGTAAGGAACTACTTTTAATGGCAATACTGTGGCACAATGGTAGCATCTGGGCCTGGTAATATACTGGACCCAGATTCGACCTGGTCCGATAATTGATTCTTTCTCTGTCTCAAGCCATTACCGATTAAATTGGGCAATTAACTGAGATGTTGGTAATATATTTAGAGTTACCTGATTATTCTACAATTGCCTGGAGATCACTGGCTCCACATGATTAGAGAGGGATATTAGATCCAGGATATGTGATGTGCACATAGTCAGGGTCTGTGCTGTCACTATCCCTTGCCTCTGCATTTCGTTAGAGACCTTTAACCTTTAATTCCCAGGTGAAGTACGTTAAGCGATTAAACAATAAAGACTGAAAACTTTTCATTACTTTTTACTTGTAACACTGAATCAGAAACCAATCGGGAAACGGGGAATTACAAGCATGAAAAAATTGAGTAAAATAACTAATAAAAGGAATTAACATTTAATTTTCAGACATAAGATTACTAGATATATACTTAATAGAATAGCATAGTTACTCTCTACAATTATATTTTCTTTAAAAGCTATAATATAGAAAACGATATTTATAAGGTAAGCTATTCTTTTTTCCTGCAACTCTCCTACGGAAATACATGATATTTGGAATAGGCTTTCTTAAAACAATATGTATCTGTCTAGTACAGTCTAAATATCTATCTATCTAGCTATATCTATCTAATTTCTTTATATCTCTCTCTCAAACTGCGCATATATATATATATATATATATATATATATATATATATATATATATATATATATATATATATATATATATATATATATATATATATATATATATATATATATATATATATATATATATATATATATATATATATATATATATATATATATATATATACATACATATATATATATATATATATATATATATATATACATATATATATATATATATATATATATATATATATATATATATATATATATATATATATATATATATATATATATATATATATATATATATATATATATATATATGTATATATATATATATATATATATATATATATATATATATATATATATATATATATATATATATATATATATATATATATATATATATATATATATATATATGTATATATATGTATATATATATATATATATGTATATATATATATATATATATATATATATATATATATATATATATATATATATATATATATATATATATATATATATATATATATATATATATATATACACTCACACACATACACAAATTGGATATTGAAAAAATTGAGTATGAACCACCATTTGGAAAGAGTGACCACTGTGTGTTGTTGATGGAGTATATCATTGAAGATATTCTGCCCGAGAGTAGAGGCACTGAGGACATGAGGAGGAACTATCCGAAAGGAGATTATATGAAAATGAATGAGCTTTTTGCAGTTATTGGCTGGAGAACCTTATTTTACAACAAATCTGTACAAGAAATGTATGACATCTTTTGTGAGAAATATGGGAAGATAGTAGATTGCTGCATACCTTTCACCAAAGTAGGTGTAATTCATGCCAGAGAGAAATGGTTCGATAATGAGTGTAAAAGAGCTAAGGAGTGGAGAGACAAATGCTGGAAAAGGTATAGGAGGAGAAAAAACATAAATTCCTGGCAAACCTACAAAAGAGCAAGAAATGACTACCTAAGTAAAAGAAGAGAGGCAGAGAAAGACTATGAGAGGGACATCACCAGGAAGGCTAAAGATAATCCCAAGCTTTTCCACAGCTTTATCAGAGGAAAACTGAAGATAAAAGAACAGGTTTTAAGGCTAAAGAGAGAGGATGGAGGCATCACTGAGACGGATGAAGAGATCTGCAAAGAATTGAACAAGGAGTTTTAGTCAGTATTTACAGTAGAATATACCCCACCCCCTCAGATTGCAGAGATAGAAGCTCAAGGGCCGGTATTAGAGAACATCAACCATACAGCCACAGTGGTATGCAAAGCGCTGATGGAGTTAGATGTTCATAAAGCTACAGGTCCTGATGACATATCCCCTCATGTACTTAAAAAATGCGCAAACTCTATATCACTGGCTCTAAGTATCATATTTAAAAAGTCACTGGAGTCAGGGGAGACTCCAAGATGCTGGAAACAAGCAAACGTGATACCTATCTTCAAAAAGGGAGGGAGGGATACGGCTCTGAACTATAGACCAGTTTCCTTGGCCAGCATAGTTTGCAAAGTTATGGAGAAACTACTAAGAAAACATATCTCTTTTCAGCTGGAATCCTTCAACCTCTTGTCAGTGAGGCAACATGGCTTCAGAGAAGGTAGATCAACAGTAACAAACTTATTAGAATTTTTTGATGAGGTAAGCCGAACCTTACAGGAAAGAGAGGGATTGACAGATTGCATATTCCTAGACTTCCAGAAAGCGTTTGACACTGTTCCACATGGGAGACTTATTAGGAAGCTGCAAGCAATGGCTAGAATAGGTGGAAATGTCTTGAAATGGATAAAAACTTACTTAGAAGGAAGGGAACAGAGAGTTAGAGTAAGACGCTCAGTGTCGGAATGGAGAAGAGTTAGTAGTGGAGTTCCACAGGGTTCAGTTTTAGGGCCACTTTTGTTCCTTGTATATGTAAATGACCTACCAGAGTCTGTAAATTCATTCATGAATATGTTTGCAGCTGATGAAAAGATTGTGAAGAAAGTAAAAAACGAGAACAATGGTAGAGAACTCCAGGAAGATCTAAATAGTCTGCACGAGTGGTCAGAAAAGTGGCTAATGAAATTCAATACTTCAAAATGTAAGGTAATGAGAATGGGTACAAGTGCAAGAAGGCCCAAGCTTGACTACTAGGTGGCTGGAGTTCAACTTCAAGAGACAGAAAATGAGAGAGATCTAGAGTAAACATACTAGCAGATTTGTCTCCAGAAATACATATAAATGGAATAGTAAGGGCAGCATATACATTCTTATCAAATGTAAGGGTAGCCTTCAGGCACATGGACAAGGAAATGTTCAGAAATATTTATGTAACCTATGTGAGGAAAAAATTCGAATATGCAGCCCCCTTTTGGAATCCCCACTTGGAAAAGCACATAGCTAAGCTTGAAAAAGTTCAAAGACATGCCACGAAACTGGTGCAAGAAATACGTAATCTCAGTTATGATGAGAGGGTGAGGGAATTAGACTTACCATCACTCGAAGCTAGAAGATTGAGGGGTGATATGGTGACAGTCTTTAAATTCCTTCATGGTTATGATAGAGTGGATAGGGATCGATATTTTGATATGGCTGGCTCTAGAACTCGAGGTCATAGTTTGAAGCTTCGTAAGAAAACTTCTTTGCAGGATGTAAGGAAATACTTTTTCTGTGTAAGAGTTGTTGATAATTGGAATTGGCTTAGCGAGGAGGTAGTTA
>JAXCGZ010009717.1:50000-60000 GCA_037179515.1 Halocaridina rubra | reverse complement strand
TGTTTATCTGTCGGTGGTATTTTTTTTTTCATGCCTTCCACTTCCAATGTCTGCTATGTAGAGTGATGCATGAAAAATACCGAAAGGTACTCCTTTGTCTGTCTGTCTGTCTGTCTGTCTTTCTGTCTGTCTGTCTGTCTGTCTACTTTCACTTTTCCTTTTTTCCTCTATAGCTCATGAAACGATCGCAATATCGTTAAACAAATTCACTAGTTGACTTTAATTGCGATGTCAGGGATGCGATAATTGGCCAAATGCTTTCCGAAACAGAGTCATACAAGGTATACTTAAAGAAGAGAGGGGTACACCACTCTTACACAAAGAAGGCGATTTAGACTAAAAGGAACTTACTCAAAAACAATCTGTCTCTCTGTCTATATGGCTGACTCTCTCTCTCTCTCTCTCTCTCTCTCTCTCTCTCTCTCTCTCTCTCTCTCTCTCTCTCTCTCTCTCTCTCTCTCTCTCTCTCTCCTCTCTCTCTCTCTCTCTCTCTGTCGACTTTATATCTTTTTATTTAAGCATGATATGATTTAATGGACTATTTCACGGTATTCTGGGTATGAAATATGAAGAAAGCATAAAATTATTGGAGCTCTTAAAAGTTCATTAGAGAATTCCTTTGGAAATTATGCAAAAAATATAACATCTTAAAATCTTTCTGAAATATTTGAAATTTTATTTGAATTTTACAGCCCAATTTGGTGCATTTTCCTACGATTTATATCCATTTATTTATTTATTTTTTTTTACCAAGGAACAATGGTTAAAGGTTAAAGGTCTAATGAATGGCAGAGGCAAGGAACAGCGACATCACAGAGCCCGACCATATACCTACTACATAGTCAGGGTCCAAGCCCCCTCTCCAAACACGTGGACCCAGTGATCTCCAGTCAATGGCTGAATAATCAGGTAAACTATTAGGAAATCACCGACCCCCCAATTAACTGCCCAATTTGATTGGTAACGACGTAAGACAGTGATAGCTACTCAAACCTCGGGCCAGGATCGAACCTGGGACCAGTACTATACCAGCCCAAGTCGCCACCACTGCGCTGCAGTGTCAGTACGGACAGTTTTGCCTTTATGAGGTCATTGTAAATGAAATTACTGTTCCAGAACACGAAATGGAGTACTCATTAAGGGTGCTGATTTTACAGGAGTTGCTATACAGAGGAAGACACTATTCTCCTTATTATATCCCTAAGGCCTATGGAAAAGATATGTACATGGCAGGATTAGGATTCAAATTCGGGATCTGTTGAGTGGGAACCAGGAGCTATATCTATTTTGAAGAACATAAAGGGGTTTACACTGTCAAACGGTTCGTCGAACGCGGTTCGACGGACAAGTGTTTGAAGTGATGTTCGAAAGTATGAACGGGGTATATGGTTGTCGAACACGATTGACAAACGTGTTCGACAACCAAATACCCCGTTCACACGTTCGAACATCACTTCAAACACTTGTCTGTCGAACCGCGTTCGACGAACCGTTTGACCGTGTAAGTAAATCTGATAAAGATTTTTTGATATAACACGGATTTAAATAAAGGTCTATAAATAAGGTATGTGAATGTATGTTTTCTGGCTCGGCCACTCCCATTGCAAAGGGGAATGAGGCCATGTATATGTATGCATGTATATGTAAGTAAATAAAGAAGATATTTAATGTAAATGTAATGTAATGAGCTTTTGCTCTTTTAATAAATGACTTAAATATATTCTAATTTTCATTCTTTAATTGATTAAAAATATTTTTTTCTAAGTAGATAGAGATATCTCTTCAATTCCAGAGAAACTTAGTTCGAACCCTGCTGGATCTCTCACACGCGATGGATATACGAATCTGTTGCGCGAAAAGCACGGTGAGAGTGATTATCGGTATTACGTCACGGACTCCTTTTACTATTGAGGTTTAGGACGGTGCCTTCGTACGAAGGACTTTAGTTTTGGCAAGTGCGACACTACTCTTGAGTTAATGCCCTTTCTAGCTTCGTATCGTGGCGGGCCTCGAACCCACGACCTGAGGAATCAGAGTCATGCGTTACCTCCCGGCCATAGCGGCCGATATTGCGAGAAGCATGGTATATTTTAAATATGATTGTATTACTTCGAAACAAAAGCCATTAATGATTGCCAAGAAGGCCAGGAAGAACTTAAAATGGTGCTGAATTTAAAGTAATGAATATTCTTATCTTCATTAGATGTCATTTCAATGAACCTGTTTGTATGTCGTATAAAATTAGACAAGGAAACACAGACAAGTAATGGCATCTATATTTTGAAATAAGTTAATACAAGACACTAATAAAATGCATAATCATATATACGTCCACGAGTTTGAGGCGTCAGGTCGAAATTTCGAGCCCAGCCACGGTCTGAGGTTGGAAAGAGCATTCACTCAGGGTAACGATCATACCTGCCAAAACCAAAGTCCCTCGCAAAAGGCACAATCCTGGCCTTAGTAGAAAAGGGAGTTCGTGACGTAAAAACGATCATTAATCAAGTAGCCTTTGTGATCACCTAATGACTTTACTGCAAATGACAGTACCGATAACCCCTGCCAAGTCAGCACTTTCTCTCTGTCTATATGCTGGCTAGTACAGTGGTAACGCGCTGGCTTCGCATTCACGAGGTCGAAAGATCGGTTCCCGTCCAAGACCGAGAGTTTAAGCTGTTTACTGGCAGGAACTGCTGTGGTTGGACACCACAGTGGGGGGTTGGGGCTTGCCCTGGCTGACGAATACCCATTGTATTGAAATGGAAATAAAGTTTATTATTATTATTATTATTATTATAAGAGGGGTGGCTTAGTCAAAGCAACGTACCTTAATTCTTTGCGGGAAGAAAGGACAGAGGAGATTGATAGCTCCGCCCCATTTAGTCGAATTTTATGACACGCAAGAGAACACCGAGGAAGCAATTTATAAATATTTTATAGATAAACTTAAAATATGCACCATTTTATGTGCAACACTTAGATTCCATTCGAATGGGGGGTACACAATGACATGTTGGTTACGGGGGTTTATGGATGCATACCCTTCTAAACGTCCCGTGGTGGTTTCAGACCCAATTTAGCAGCTTTGCTACATGTGCAGTATACAAAATAAATAACAAAAGTAATATGAAATTTCATAGGAATTTGTTGAAGTATGAGTGTCTCTCGACGAGGAATAGAACCGAGTTAACATTTATTATCTCAATACTTTTTGGCATTGCTAAAGTCTAGCGTAGTGGTGAGATTGTTAGTCTCGAGAGCTGACAGATCCCGATCGAGCCCATGTAGGTCGTTAGGAAGGGCATCCAGCATTACTTCTCCAGCTCCAAATCTCCCTGCTTCCACCCCTCTAATGGGGATTGCGAGTGACTTTTTATATGTCACTCTTAATCCCAATATCGGGGCTTACAATTTTCTTTTGTGTTTCCATACTCCCTCACAGTGATCTCCTTATCCCTCCTCCCTTCCACTCACCCTCCCCATGTCACCCTATCCCATACCAAGAACTCCCCCCCCCACTGGTCCTGCAAAATTAAGAAATTGATATTCTTTCTCCTTTTCTCCACATTGACATTTCAACTTCGAGTCAATTTTTTCACCCTCATCAGCCAACACAAAAGCCTTGCCAGAAAAACTCTGGACTTGAATATTGTATCTAATGACCTATTTTATTGTGTATGAAAGGGAACTGCTGTAGCGTAATGGTAGAATGCTCGACTCGGGAGGTGACGGACTTTCTTTTGAGCGCACATTGGGGGTAATAGGAGGGCATTCAGCCTTAAATTTCCAGTTTCAGTCCGTGTCCACCCCCAAATGGGGAGTAATAGTGAGACATTCAAAGTAAAAAATGAAGTATTTTTTGTTTCCTGAAAAGTTGCATTATTATATTCAAGAGCCTTTTCTTTGTATACCATATCCAGGTTTCTGATGGATTTGTTAAACTCAAATTGCTTTATATGGAAATAAAAGATAATGGTTTTATAATCTAAATTTATTTTTTGTTACCATTAATCCTCATTCTGGTGGTCGCACAGACGGATTGGAGCTGGGGAATTAATGCAGAGTGCCATTCCTAACACCCGCCGGTGAGCTCGCTACCGCAGGTCTCTTGTCATCTTCTAAATATAAAATGCTGATAACAGTCGGTCACAAAATTTGGCTTGGTGTGTATAATTCTGTAACTATTTCACACAAGAACCACTGGACGGACATATTTACACTTATTGAAGCACGATGTTTTTAAGAAACTGTTCTACATTGACACCGCACAGCAATAAGCAGTATAGAGATGGTGTGTTTCTTTCTATCCTCTAAGTGTCTCAGAATAATCATGAATCAATCAGTGTTAATGAAATCTCTCATAACTCACCATTTAAAATATCTGAAAATGTCAGTATCAAGATAACGAGACGAAAGCCCAATACAATTTTAGAAATGACTCATCCATTTAAAATACGAGATTTTCCTTGTCAGTTTCCCTTCTCCCTTTTGTTAGGTAGTGGTGGAAACGAAGAAAAAAACAAGCAATCCTAAAAGGACTTGGGGGGGGGGGAGATAGTGACGTCACTGCTTATAGTGGGTATATATTGGTACGTGTGAACCTTACTCTTCACAGTAGACTGATCACCTCTTTAACAATGAATATTAAGGTAAAACTACTTTGTAGTGTAAGTACTTGGGTCGAATATGTTTACACCACGAAGTGTTTTAGTCAATTGCCCGATTTCTTAAACAGTGTAAACCTAGGATACCATATTGTTAGTTAGCTATACACACACAAATGGATTTCATAAAAGCATCTGACGCGGTTATGTATGGCTAGGATCCCATACACATAACCGCGTCAGATGCGTTTATGTACTCCATTTCTGAGTGTCTAGCTAACTAATAATATGGTATGCAAGGTTTACACTGTTTAAGAAATCGGGCCAAAGAGTGATTGAGTGAGAGAGTGAGTGACACGAGTTAACAAGAGCAAGAGTGAATGATTGTGGAAGGGTGTTTAAATTTTGTTTACAGCGATAATTATAATTATTTTGAAGACTTCTGGTTAAAATATGATCACAGTGTGAGACTTGCAAGAATGAGTTTGTAGATAGAGGTTTGTCTTTTGAGTATAATAATTCCAAGTAATTCAAGATTGACTTAATGTAGGAGCTTATGGTATTGTATGCAGACATCTAATACCCATATTGCAAACATAAACCATTTGGCATATCAGCAATTTAATAAGGGTGTAAATTTATTTCTGAAATTTAATAAATGGTGTTTGCCGTCTCATGTGTCATTCTTAACCCCCATAATGGGGATGGGAAAAGACAAGTTGGAAATGGGAAATCGAAATTGGATGTCCTTCCTAACGTCCTGTGGTGGGCTCCCTCGCATGTCTGTCATTTCTCGAATTGAGCGCTCTAACCACTGCGCAATCACAGTTCACTTTAAGACAAATAGATATATGAAGTCATAATGTGCAGTGACATCTGAACCTGAAGTTGACTGATCCAGAGTATTCAGATTTATGTGGCGAGTAGATGTGAGAGTTAAGAAAGATCTTTGGTTTTATCCAAATGACGATTATACCGTAATTAGCTCAAAAAAAAAAAGACTTTACAATAGAATGAGTTGCTGCTTTTGTTATATCAGGCATTACATTGAGACTGGATTAGGAATACGAAATCTGAGTTTAGGAAATGTATATATTCTATGTTTCTATTACCAACTGAATTTTAAGTACCAAAATATACCCTAGTTTTTATTAAAAATTAAGCGTGCAGATAAATAAAGTTCCGAATATGGTATTTACACAGGACAATGTTTTAATTACAACATAATTTAGAGTATTCCTATTCAGGGAAAGTTGGACAAATTGGATAAATTGGGAAAATTTTCACTCTGGATCTCCTAGTGTAAGCCAGGCATCTATATACTTGAGTGTCTACTGTATAACATTAAAAAAAAAAAGATTTGTGCAGATAGCAAATTTATTGCATTTATCAGCCCTTTCTCTGTATTTGCACATGTGTGTGTGTTTTTGTGTGTGTGTGTGTGTGTGTGTGTGTGTGTGTGTGTGTGTGTGTGTGTGTGTGTGTGTGTGTGTGTGTGTGTGTGGTTTAGCTTGTTAAATATATAATATTTAGCTTATAAAACAATATTTTATATACAGGTAATACTGATTCTGGGAATTGTGTCAGGTGTTTTTCCTGATACCCCTCCTGTATATTTCTACGGCCCACCAGAGGTAAGCAACTACTTGTTTGTTTTGTTTATTTAACGTTTTATATGTCACTATTTATCCCCAATATGAGGGTCGACACAGGCAGGTTGGAGACTGGGAACTAAGGCTGCATACCCCCTTGGATCGAGTGCTCTTATCACTACGCTATCGCGATTCACAAGATAGCAAAATTCTTATACTGACCTTTTTTTTGCGAATTAAGCCATATTTGCATCTGTAGACGAGAGAGAGAGAGAGAGAGAGAGAGAGAGAGAGAGAGAGAGAGAGAGAGAGAGAGAGAGAGAGAGAGAGAGAGAGAGAGAGAGAGAGAGAGAGAGAGAGAGAGAGAGAGAGAGAGAGAGAGAGAGAGAGAGAGAGAGAGAGAGAGAGAGAGAGAGAGAGATTGTTTAGTTACTTAAGGCAATTCACAATATTACTTTAATTCAAATGAAATATATATAGATATTTTAATACTTATTCTATAACTATATGATGCACAACATGATATAGTCAGTTCATCTTTACTTAACAGGATACTTACGGAAATTCAATGGACTCTGCAAACAGCAAAGACACTTCAGAATATGGAACTTTGCAGGTAAATTAATATAAATACATTTTCATTTCAAAAGGTCAATATTACTCATGTAGTGAGTTAAATAATCTTATTCTATTTTCTTTTATGAATATAAGGAAACTTGCTTCAGTGTTTTAACTCTTAAGCTCATTTGTTTAGCCATAGTTCATTTAATTCAAGACAAAGGATGTCATTAACTGAGTCTGGTCAACGATTTCTTAGGCTTACATCTACAGGCTAATATAGTTTGTCAGGCATTTTTATTTATTTAGATATATATTTATACTTAATCTCACAGTCGGACGAGAATTCTGCAGAATATAGACCTACTATGTACGGCTTCAGCTACGTGGTGAAGGACGACTACTCAGGCAACGACTTTGGACATGAGGAAAGTCGAAACAGGGACTTCACTGAAGGGTCTTACTATGTACTCCTCCCTGATGGTCGTCTGCAGTCTGTGAAATATTATGTTGATGGCAACTCTGGTTACGTTGTTGAAGTCACTTATGAGGGCGAGGCACAGTACCCCGAGTCTCACGAAATTAGACGATATGGAGAGATTAAGAATGAGTATTCTGTTCAAGACTCCGATGAGGACTCTCGAGAGTCTGTCGTTGCGGAAGCTCCAAGTATCCGTTACTTCGTTCCCAATGCTCATGAATCTGAAGACTCAGGAGAATCTTCACCTGGAACTCTTAGAAATCGGTATTCAGGTCCTTTTTCTGATGAATCCAAAGAAGGTATCACTGTTATGCCTTCCAGAGGTCGCTACTTTTCTTATAGTTCTGAGGCATCCACAGAAGATGTCAATGTAGTACTACCTGGACGTCGCTACTCTCCATATGATTCTAATGAATCTAGAGAGACTGTCACAGTAGCTCCTCCCAGACGTCGCTACTCTCCTCCTGATTCTGAGGAATCATCAGGAGATATCAGTGTGGTACCACCTGGACGTCGCTATTTACCTCCTGATTCTGATGAATCCAGAGAGGCTGTCATAGTAATTCCTCCCAGACGTCGGTACTCTCTGCCTGATTCTGAGGAATCCACAGATGTAAATGTGGTACCACCTGGACGTCGCTACTTTTCTCCTGATTCCGATGAATCCAGAGACTCTGTCACAGTAGCTACTCCCAGACGTCGCTACTCTGCTCCAGATTCAGGTGAATCGAAAGATGCTGTTACTCTTGCTCCTCCCAAACGTCACTACTTTGTTCCTATCACTGAATCCCGAGAAGCAAACACAGTGGCTTCACCAAGACGTACAATCTCTTTTCCAGAATCTCATGAGTCTCGTGACGGCTATGTTTATCCCGTTCCTTCCAAACTCTTTAACTATGTTTTAGAGAACGAAGGTGCCATGGAAATCTCTGTTCCAATGTCAGAAATATCCAAAGCTAAGGCTTTGTTTCCACCAAGGTTATTTTATGCCAGACCAACATCTGGGGAAGATTCAGAATCTTCTGTAGCTCCACCCAGAAGATTATACTCTGCTCCTTAGACGAGGTGCTTGAATTATCAACACAATGCCAACCTCCTTACAAGAAGAGAAACAGTTCTTTCTCTTCTTTGAAAATGTCGAATTTATCTTCTTAATCCTCTATTTGGTACATATTATTTTGCTTTCATAGGGTAGTTCTGGGAATGCATGTGCATTGCGATAATATTCAAATATTTTCATGGTTTACTCTTGTGAACACATTTCTTTAAACTCAGATAATATACACAATTTTTCAACTAAGCTTATTGTTTTCAACATTCTATGAATAACAGGGATCTCTTCATTATTATGGTTATTTATTGTAATATTTTCTTTTGCATAATAATATATTTCTTTGACACAATTCCTTTCACCATATTGCATATAAATTACAGCCAAGAAATAATTTTCTCAAGCAATATCTGTTACTCTTTCAGTTTCGATTTCTTAACACTACAGTGACCAAGTAATGACCAATATGGCACCATTTTTGTTCCTCTCACAAAGAGAGGATAAAGCAAATATTTCTTGGCAGCCTGGAACCAAATTTTAACTTTCTAATGATAAATCAAAAAAACCTCGTTCCATGTGTCATTACTAGTCCCCATTATGGGCGCAGCCACAGGCAGTGTGGCTGGGGAATTAAGGCTGGATGCTTTTTCTTACAACCCACGATGGTCTTTATCGTAGTTCTGTCAACTCCCGGATCGAATACTCTAACCACTCGGTGGCTGTGATATCCCCATCCTGACCCAAGTATGCTAACATAATCGAGTTTTTGTCTATTATGGAATAACAAATAAAGCTGATGGATACAAATGTCTCGTTTCTAATTACGTTGGAAATATTCAAATGTCCAGGAAAGATAATATTCCTAATTCTGGCATCAGAAGTACAGAATATTCTTGCATTCGTCTGTTGGTGACTTAAAAGAAAAGAAAAAATTGCGTAGCTGAAACTACAATTGCTCGACAAATATGTATGCATAAGAAAATTAGTTAATAAATAAATAAACATATAAATAAATAGATATATAGATAAATGATAAATAAATAAACAAAAAATAAGCATCGTGTATATATATATATTGTATATATATATATATATATATATATATATATATATATATATATATATATATATATATATATATATATATATATATATATATATATATATATATATATATAGAGAGAGAGAGAGAGAGAGAGAGAGAAATAGCAACCCATCATCGGAAGTGGAGTATAAAGGCAGTACCGACATTTGTTTTATTAGTTTATTGGGGTGTAAATACTAACTAAATAAGGTAAGGTCAAATGAGCTCACATTACATTGCTGAGAATAATGTTAACAATGGAACAGACATGCTGAATTTAATAATAATAATAATAATAATAATAATAATAATAATAATAATAATAATAATAATAATAATAATAATAATGATAATAATAATAATAATGATAATAATAATAATAATAATAATAAAAGTAATAATAATAATAATAATAATAATAATAATAATAATAATAATGATAATAATAAAAATAATAATAATAATAACAATAATAATAATAACAATAATAATAACAATAATAATAATAATAATAATAATAATAATAATAATAATAATAATAATAATAATAATAATAATAATAATAATAATATCATTATTATTAATAATTATAATAATAATAATAATGATAATAATGATAATAATAATAAT
>JAXCGZ010009717.1:20000-45000 GCA_037179515.1 Halocaridina rubra | reverse complement strand
AACCGCAAGGCAAACAAACTAGATTAATGTATTTTAATATTTTCAGGTATTCATTCTTTTGGGCTTGGCAGCAGTTGCAGCTGCAGGGAGCAGTGAAGAATACGCATATCGTCGACCTCGCGTAAGTAGTAAACTTACTTGGTTCAGTTTCCCCTTGACGGATGGAGCAAGAATACCGCCTCCTTGTCCCCTTGCGTATCGTAAAAGCCAGTTAAATGGGGAAGAGCGTAGGGACTGAGAATCCCCTCCTTTGAATATTCATCCCATAAAGTCATATGTTTTGCACTGACTCAGCCTTTCCCTTTGTAAGGGAGATTATAGTTTTTGTGCATAGATTGTATGTAGAGTCAATTTAGAGTTACTTTCGAGCCTTAGTGAAACTGCACATATGTTGTTTTTAGGATTATTAAATTCTTGGTCGTATTTGTCAAGCCACGGACTTAAACTAACATATGCATACATTTAGTAAATATTCAGACTCTTTAGCTGAATGTTCACATTGAAACCTTAATTTTTTCAGCAGAAAGAAATATTATTTATTTTAACTAAATTGATGAGTGTGAACTTTTTTTTTTTTTTTATGAATACATCGTTAAAATTGCAGCTGGGATTACCCTTAAACAATGCTAGTGATTAAAAGAACTTAAATGTCTAGAAGAGTGCTTGGAAGTCTCAAAAAGCAATATGTACTTATCTTATTGCTTTATAGAAGCTGGAATTAATAGCATTGGCCATACGGAAATACGATCGTTGCATATCAGATGCCTATGACAACAAATTATATTTTGGTTTACATTATTATGCATTACCAATGTCACGTTATTTTGAAGTTTTATTGTGTTAAAACTCTTTTTCTCTTTTATTAAGTATTATCTTCTCATTAATTTTCTGTGAAACAAATAGTATGTACTTCAGAAATTTATATTGGGAAATACAATAGTTTGTTTAACTGAACCCAAATAACAGTATATATGATATTGATTATCAATTTGGAAAATCCTTTGTACTTTTGAACCTCTTTCGAAATACTGTTTTAACAAGTAGAACAAAAACCCTTTATTTTGGTGTTAAAATCTATTATTGCAAAGGTCAAGTATCTATTTTTTTTCTTAAGTATGTGCCTATTATTAAAGAGGATTAGTAAATAAATCATCTAATAATCTTACGCATGATTTGATTCTAATTTTTGGACCTAATTTTCCAGGATTCTTCTGAAGAATCTGTGGAATACGTATACCGTCCCCCTCCTCACGTAAGTTCTTTTTGTTTGACTGATCTCTTTATTTTCAATTATAAAAAGATATTAATTTAAATTATTTAAATATTGCAACACACTGTGCAATGACCAAGGCCCTCCCAAGTGAAAGAGAACTGTTATATTTAAGTAATATTATCATCATATTATTATTACTAATTAATATTCAATTTTGTACTGTATATTTCTAATTTAGCCAGCAATATTTTCATTATGGACAGAAAATTATTATAAAGTCCCTGTTTGGGTTGATATTAGTCAAATACGTCGTAAGTCGAGTACATCGTTATTTTCCTTATTCAAATTGCTGGCTGTATGTAAACAGGCCTCCTCCGAAGAGTCCGTAGAATCTAGTGAAGCTCAGTACGCCTTCAACTGGGCTGTGAAGCACTACCCATCCCGCAACGACTATGGCCACCAAGAGACCCGTGATGGCGATGACACTCAAGGCTCCTACTACGTCCAACTTCCCGACGGTCGCCTCCAGAAAGTCACGTATTACGTCGATGGGGACTCAGGCTACGTAGCTGACGTCAGCTATGAAGGCGAAGCTCAGCATCCTGAGTCATACGAGTCTCACGAATCCGAATCCAACGAATCTTTCGAAGCTCCACGTTATGCTCCTCCAAGGCCTCGTTATTCTGTTCCCGACTCGAACGAATCCAACGAATCTTTCGAAGCTCCACGCTATGCTCCTCCCAGGGCTCGTTATTTTGTTCCCGACTCCAACGAATCCAAATAAATCTAAATTTGGAAGCAAGTGATAGGAAATTAGTTGATAACGAGACTTTCGCTACAAAATTCCTTTAAAGGACTTTTTTTTATCCCTGCAATTATATTTATCTGAATTTTCTCTAACTTATACACTGCATATATTTATTTTTATATATACTTTAGAGCATATGAAATAAATTACAAACATCTCTTTATCTGTAATGTAGATCATTACTTCAATAAAACAGGTGCATTTTAAATATCTTGTATCATTGTCCCAGCCTGGGCTGAAAAAAATAAATTCCTCTCTAATATGAAGTGACCAATAAAAGTTTGTGTGAATTTATAACCTTGAAAACTCATGAAACTAAATAAATGTACTGTACTTCAGAAACCTGAAAATATGTTAGGAGTGATAACCTTCTATGTTATTCAGGTACAAAATATGAAGAGATGCATTTGCTACAACTTTAATTCTAATACTTTGAGTTTTTTAGATATATGATATTAAAAACTCAAAGCTTTCAAGGCGCAAGAAAATGTACATCATTACGGGTCTTTTCCTAGACTTCTAAACAAGAATCACAATTACTAATTCTCTTATGCAACATTTGTTAAAATATATAATATCACATATTTAGAGATTAAATACAAATACGCATCCCTGTGGTTTTATTCATATAATCTAAAAATCAGTTAGCTTATATTTAGGGAGTGATATAGGCATCTTCCACCCTGAAAACAGCAAATTATTCCCATAGAGTACGAAGCAGTTTTTATTCCTTCCCTCTTATATAAATAGGTGCATTTCTCCGTGTTCTCCAGCATGTCTTGAAAGTCGACTAAATGGGGAGGAGCAAAGGAACTGGGAATCCTATCCTTTGTATTTTCTTCTTATAGAGAGTTCAAGTTTTTGCTCTGACTCAACCACTCCCCCTTATGGAGAGGATTATGGATTTTTGTAAATAGATCGTATAGTTCTGCGATTTATATGCACACGAATGTGAATGATCTTTATCTTTTAAACATTCTTTTGGTTCTTGGTAAAAAATGTTAGTAAATGTGAAAGCATTGTACGTTGATTGCATTCCTGCTACCATTGTCTAAAAAGTAAATCTCTCTCTCTCTCTCTCTCTCTCTCTCTCTCTCTCTCTCTCTCTCTCTCTCTCTCTCTCTCTCTCTCTCTCTCTCTCTCTCTCTCTCTCTCTGTATATATATATATATATATATATATATATATATATATATATATATATATATATATATATATATATATATACATATATATATGTATATATATATATATATATATATATATATATATATATATATATATATATATATATATATATATATATATATACAGCACTAAATGGAAAGGAAGCCCATCAGTGAAAAACACATAGAAAAAATAACTCTATGTTTCGGGTAAAATTCCACTGATGGACATCCTTACCATATATATATAATATATATATATATATATATATATATATATATATATATATATATATATATATATATATATATATATACATATATATATATATATATATATATATATATATATATATATATATATATATATATATATATATATTTATATATATATAAACCACAAGAAGGAAATCTTCACCATAGTGTTTGCACTTCGATTTTGTTTCGGCTCTAGCCTATCCGGATGCTTCTCTTCTTCAAGCAGCCACAAAATTTTCAATATACATCAAAAGTTGCCAAAAGGCATCAGGAAATTCTCAACCCAGAGATAAAAAGAAAAAACAATATGCACATGACTGTTCTGCAAAGTAGACATTACATGTTCTTAAATATACTGCTGTCATGAAGCAGGATATATACACAACACAGTATTCACTTCGTCATTGTACGAGGACTGTTGTCACAGGTATACTGCTGTCGGGCCTCACTGCGGAATGTCCTTGCCCGCCTATCCTGTGGTTGACCCAAGCGGGGTAGTAGGGGGGTATGTTGCAACTCTTTCTTCCCAAGGAGATAAGAGGAGTACTTGAGGCATATGTTGAACGTGGTTAATGCATGTTTCTTGTCTGGACCACTCCCTTTAGAAGGGGGAATGTATGTATGTATGTATGTATGTATGTATGTATGTATGTATGTATGTATGTATGTATGTATGTATGTATGTATGTATGTATGTAAGTATGTATGTATGTATGCTGCTTAGATACATCTTTATCCATTCTCTGTTTTTTTTTTTTATATCTACGTTTATTTTGATATAGTTGGCTCTAGAACTAGAGGTCATAGTTCGAAGCTTCGTAAGAAGACCTCTTTGCAAGATGATGACATTCATGAGACATCTCTCTCTCTCTCTCTCTCCTCTCTCTCTCTCTCTCTCTCTCTCTCTCTCTCTCTCTCTCTCTTCTCTCTCTCTCTCTCTTTCTTTCTTTCGCATGTATTCAGGATTCAAGCCCTCTCTCTCATACATAGATTAGTAGAAATCTCTCTCTCTCTCTCTCTCTCTCTCTCTCTCTCTTCTCTCTCTCTCTCTCTCTCTCTCTCTCTCTCTCTCTCTCTTCTTTTTCTCTTTCTCTTACATCCATTCAGGATTCAAACCCTTTTTCTCATACATAGATTTTTAGAAATTCTCTCTCTCTCTCTCTCTCTCTCTCTCTCTCTCTCTCTCTCTCTCTCTCTCTCTCTCTCTCTCTCTCTCTCTCTCTATATATATATATATATATATATATATATATATTATATATATATATATATATTATATATATATATATATATATATATATATTTATATGGTAAGGAAGTCCATCTGTGAAACAACACAGAAAAAATAACACTCTATTTCGGATCCTAACTGGACCCCTTCTCAAGCACAAAATAGGATCCGAAATATATCGTTATTTTTTTCTATGTGTTATTTCACTGTTGGGCCTCCTAACGATTTAGTCCTGTATGCTAACAGTTTGTGCTTACTCACACACACACACACACACACACACACAAACACACACACACACACACACACACACACACACACACACACACACACACACACACACACACACACGAGATTGCTGCTTGGAATGTTCAGATTAAGGAAAACATTGAACAGTTCAGAAAAGAGTTCCAGGAGCTGAATATGGAAAATGATGCCATGAAAACGTCCTTTGCTGATGCACTAAAGGGGAATGTGGCAGTAAAAGAGGCTGCAAAGGTGGTGGCACTGGAAAACATACAAACAGTTGACTATAAAGAGACAGTAATCGAAAAAATGAAAGACGTTGTGATGGAAAGGGCAAACCCACTCATCAGACAGGCACTTGATAAGGAGAAGACAGTGGTAATCTCAGGCATAAGTGAATCCCAGGAGCCAACATGGCAGGGGAGACTTGAAGAAAATAAAGCTAGCGTTGTAGACCTGATAAGAAAGCTTGGAGTAGTATGTGGTCCTGAGGATATTGTAAACATACACCAACTAGGTAAATATTCGAGGGAAGGAAAGCCGAGACCAACAAAAGTAACCTTTGAGAGAGGGGAAGCATGTAGGGAAATATTGTTGAGAAAAAAAAGTCTAAAAGACCTTCAAGAATGCAAAGAAGTGTTCATTAGACGATACAGAACACAGGAAGAGATGGGAAAGATCAAAAACTTGTTGCAAGAGGCAAGAAGGTTAAATGATGAAAGAAATGAAGAAGAGAAGAAAAATTTTCGTTACAGAATACTTCCAGACAAAGGGGAGATAAAGAAGATAATGACAGAAGATCAGGGGATGGGGCCTCATTAAGATTGTTATACACAAATGCTGATGGATTAGCTGGTAAGGCAGTAGAATTAAAAGATAGGATTCACAACAGTAAGGTAGATATAGTAGCAATTACAGAGACTAAGTTGAGTGAGGACATAAACAGTGTCACAGTTTTTCCTAAGGGCTTCAGAATACTAAGGGTTGAAAGATCTGAGAGGACTGGTGGAGGGATAGCACTGCTCATAAGTGAGAGGATTCAAGTTGAAGAAATAAACTTGGCTATAGAAAGTGAGTTCAGGGAATTTCTTGTTGCTCGCATAAATACAGGGTCAGAGAGCATTATAATAACTGTTGTATACAACCCACCAAGGAACCAAAATAGTCTTGAAATTTATGAGGAAAGTCATATAGGTACTATTGAAGTCATAAACTCAGTTGTTAACATGGCACGGGAGAAAAAATGTAGGATTTTGATTATGGGAGACTTTAATCATAAAGAGATAGATTGGATAAATCTTGACCCACACAGTGGTGAGGACTCATTTGGGGCAAGATTCCTAGATTGCGTACAAGGGAATTTCCTACACCAACATGTAATGGAACCAACAAGAGCCAGGGGTGGGGATGAGCCATCACTACTTGATCTAGTGTTCACAGATAATGTGTTGGATATTGAAAATATTGAGTATGAACCACCAATTGGAAAGAGTGACCACTGTGTGTTGTTGATGGAGTATATCATTGAAGATATTCTTCCTGAGAGTAGAGGCACTGAGGACATGAGGAGGAACTATCCGAAAGGAGATTACATCAAAATGAATGAGCTTTTTGCAGTTATTGACTGGAGAACCTTATTTTACAACAAATCTGTACAAGAAATGTATGACATCTTTGTGAGAAATATGGGAAGATAGTAGATTGCTGCATACCTGTCACCAAAGTAGGTGTAATTCATGCCAGAGAGAAATGGTTTGATAATGGGTGTAAAAGAGCTAAGGAGTGGAGAGACAAATGCTGGAAAAGGTATAGGAGGAGAAAAAACATAAATGCCTGGCAAACCTACAAAAGAGCAAGAAATGACTACCTAAGTAAAAGGAGAGAGACAGAGAGAGATTATGAGAGGGACATCACCAGGAAGGCTAAAGAAAATCCCAAGCTTTTCCACAGCTTTATCAGAGGAAAACTGAAGGTAAAAGAACAGGTTTTAAGGCTAAAGAGAGAGGATGGAAGCATCACTGAGACGGACGAAGAGATCTGCAAAGAATTGAACATGGAGTTTCAGTCAGTATTATCACTCAGATTGCAGTGATAGAAGCTCAAGGGCCGGTATTAGAGAACATCAACCTTACAGCCACAGAGGTATGCAAAGCGCTGATGGATTTAGATGTTCATAAAGCTACAGGTCCTGATGACATATCCCCTCATGTGCTTAAAAAATGCGCAAACACAATATCAGTGGCACTAAGTATCATATTTAAGGAGTCACTGGAGTCGGGGGAGATTCCAAGATGCTGGAAACAAGCAAATGTGATACCTATCTTCAAAAAGGGAAGGAGGGATACGGCTCTGAACTATAGACCAGTTTCCTTGACCAGCATAGTTTGCAAAGTTATGGAGAAACTACTAAGGAAACATATCTCTCTTCACTTGGAATCCTTCAACTTTTTGTCAGTGAGGCAACATGGCTTCAGAGAAGGTAGATCAACAGTAACAAACTTATTAGAATTTTATGATGAGGTAAGCCAGATCTTACAGGAAAGAGAGGGCTGGGCAGATTGCATATTCCTAGACTTCCAGAAAGCGTTTGACACTGTTCCACATGGGAGACTTATTAGGAAGCTGCAATCAATGGCTAGAATAGGTGGAAATGTCTTGGAATGGATAAAAACTTACTTAGAAGGAAGGGAACAGAGGGTTAGAGTAAGACACTCAGTGTCTGAATGGAGAAGAGTTAGTAGTGGAGTTCCACAGGGTTCAGTTTTAGGGCCACTTTTGTTCCTTGTATATGTAAATGACCTACCAGAGTCTGTAAATTCATTCATGAATATGTTTGCAGATGATGCAAAGATTGTGAAGAAAGTAAAAAACGAGAACAATGGTAGAGAACTTCAGGAGGATCTAAATAATCTGCATGAGTGGTCAGAAAAGTGGCTAATGAAATTCAATACCACAAAATGTAAGGTAATGAGAATGGGTACAAGTGCAAGAAGGCCCAAGCTTGACTACTCGGTGGCTGGAGTACAACTTCAAGAGACAGAAAATGAGAGAGATCTAGGCGTAAACATACTGGCAGATTTGTCTCCAGAAATACATATAAATGGCATAGTAAGGGCAGCATATGCATTCTTATCAAATGTAAGGGTAGCCTTCAGGCACATGGACAAGGAAATGTTCAGAAATATTTATGTAACCTATGTGAGGCCAAAACTCGAATATGCAGCCCCCTTTTGGAATCCGCACTTGAAAAAGCACATAGCTAAGCTTGAAAAAGTTCAAAGACATGCAACGAAACTGGTGCCAGAAATACGCAATCTCGGTTATGATGAGAGGCTGAGGGAATTAGACTTGCCAACACTCGAAGCTAGAAGAGTAAGGGGGGATATGGTGACAGTCTTTAAATTCCTTCATGGTTATGATAGAGTGGATAGGGATCGATATTTCGATATGGCTGGCTCTTGAACTAGAGGTCATAGTTTGAAGCTTCGTAAGAAAACTTCTTTGCAGGATGTAAGGAAATACTTTTTCAGTGTAAGAGTAGTTGATAATTGGAATTCGCTAAGCGAGGAGGTAGTTAATGCTATCTCAATCCATAGTTTTAAGGACAGGTACGATAAGTATCACTAAGTCTAAAATGGAACCGATGAGGAGACGGGAAGATACGAGCTTTGGGCTCTTTCCAGTAAACACAATTAGGTAATCACAATTAGGTAATCACACACACACACACACACACACACACACACATATCGATCTATCTATCTATATGTCTATCTTTCTTGATATTATGACTTTGGGATAAATATCAGGGGTGAATGACTGAAGTTTTAGTTTCTTTGTATCTCATATTCAACTGTTCAAGGTCGAGCAACCTTAACACTATGGCAGCAAACAAAAACTAGTCTGCATACTTATTTCATCTCTATTGCAGTATTTGCATATTTACGAAATCCACCACCCTTAATTTTTTTACTTTTAACTTTTACTTTTCTTTTTCTTTTCTTATCTTTAATGGAGTTTGATTTATTTAAAGTCTGAGAACTGATATGATTTATTTTTACAAGTTTTTGTGTATATTTTTTTCAGTAAAATTTAGTCATATTTGATTCTCACACGTATCCTCTTTAATTGATTTATTCCATAAAACAGTCTCAAAATCACTCCAAAAAATGATTTTGAAAGCACTTTTTCTTTATTTGGTAGGTAAAAAAACACGAAATACATAAAAAAGTGAAAATAGAATGTATACGTGTGTACAAAGATAAATTTTCACCCTTCTCCCACTATCTCTTGGGGCGATCAACAATCAGTCGAGGAGCAGGTACTTTAACAAAAAAAAAAACACTTTCTGATTCGTTTTCATGTGGACGCTCTCTGCTCTAAATCGCGGCCATTTTTTTCTTTTTTCTTTTTTTGTGCAATACCTTATCTACGTTTATCTTATTTATTTTTTTCATTTATATCCTTTTTTTTTATATTTGTATCTTAATTTTATTGCATTTTACCTCGGAGCCACCACTACGATATCGAAAATAGATGTTAAAATTATTAGAACTTTTGGGGGAGTTTTGTAGCCTTGACTCGGAGAATTTCTCTCTCTATGGATGGCCAGTTTTCTAGATCAGGTTTGCTCTTCCAATTGGCTCTCAAAACTGGGCTTTATTTTGTGTTTTGAGTTATTTATATTTAATAGCTCGCAAATACTCTTTAGGTGTGTGTAACATTATTAATTCTTGCATATTAATTAATTAATTAATTAATTAATTATTAATTAATTAATTAATTAATTAATTAATTAATTAATTAATTAATTAATTAATTTATTCATTTATCTATTATTTATTTATTTACTTATTTACTTATTTATTTATTTATTTATTTGTTTATGTATTTGTTTTGTTTACCGTAGTCGGAAAGATATAATTTCCCGTTTTCTTTGGATTGCGTTCAAATTTTACTTTTGAGTTTAAGAAAATGATGAAATATTTTCCAATAGGGGACCGCGGGGCTTTAGAAGGGGCATCCATCCTTAATTCCCCAGCTCCATCCTTTCTGTATCCCCCACAATGGAGAATAATAGTGATACATAAAACATTGAAGGATGACTCTCTACCATTGACTATGCTCAGTGGTGTACTCTTGAAGCTGGCTGAGTTGACAGTAGCCACCAAAATCCCCTAGGTCGAAATAAATTATTTTTGAGATTCCTCGAACATTTGAACTCGAGTCTCATAGGGTGTGAGACATATGCGAATTTATAAGTAAAGAGTGGGGTAGGGGATGCTGTTCGATTCCGACAGGGTCCTACTGAGAGTATAACTTCCCCTATCGAGACTGTGGTAGAGTGCGAGTCGGAAAGTGACTAACGCGAGTGCAAACCCACCACAGGGCGTTAGGAATGGCATCTAACCTTAATCTCCCAGTCCCATCATGTCTGTGTCCACCTCCATGCACAAGGGGACTAATTGTAAAGTAATATTGAGCATCCTGTCCTTATCGGAGCGTAATCTTCAGAAGATGCTGTTTCACAATAAACCCCTAATACCTAAAAGCTGTACACAAAGAGTCTACACAAGCTACCAAACGAGGGACGCTACTATCCTTTCCTTCCTATTCTCAAGAGACACAGTTAAAGAAAATTTTACAAAATATCACCTCTGGGATTGAAGCCAGGAGACGACGCAATGAGCTACGAAGGTGGTTTATATATTTTTAATGCTTATTATCATCATTTTTATTACCTAGCTTGGGTGGGGGTGGGTGAGGGTTGGAAATGGCATTGCCCAACGGAGTGCCCAACAGTGAGGTTGACCTAGGAAACAGCGATTGCACTAAGTGTGTTGCGAATACAGTAGCCAAAGGTCTTCAAGGTTGCCGGTGTATGTCGAAAGCTTTTATTTTTTATTTTTGACGCCAAGACCTTAGGTAGAAATGAAAAAAGTAATTAGAAGGAGAGAGATATTTCTTCTTCTTCTTCTTCTTCTTCTTCTTCTTCTTCTTCTTCTTCTTCTTCTTCTTCTTCTTCTTCTTCTTCTTCTTCTTCTTCTTCTTCTTCTTCTTCTTCTTCTTCTTCTTCTTCTTCTTCTTTCTTTTTCTTCTTCTTCTTCTTCTTCTTCTTCTTCTTCTTCTTCTTCTTCTTCTTCTTCTTCTTCTTCTTCTTCTTCTTCTTCTTCTTCTTCTTCTTCTTCTTCTTCTTCTTCTTTGTTAGAACTCTAAGCATTCCAACTTTTTTTTGGAAATGAATGAGAATAATTTAATCCAAGATGTTTGTATTTTAGCACATCACAAAGAAATATAAATGGAAATTCGCAAAAATAAATAAATAAATAAATAAATGAATAAATACATGAGAAAATAAATAAATAGATAAATAAATAAATGAATAAATAGATAAATAAATATAATATATATATATATATATATATATATATATATATATATATATATATATATATATATATATATATATATTTTATATATATATATATATATATATATATATATATATATATATATATATATATATATAT
The DNA here is from genome assembly GCA_037179515.1 of Halocaridina rubra. Lineage (NCBI taxonomy): Eukaryota > Metazoa > Arthropoda > Malacostraca > Decapoda > Atyidae > Halocaridina > Halocaridina rubra. Next base: position 33,548 of record JAXCGZ010009717.1, on the reverse strand, counting down.
ATATATATATATATATATATATATATATATATATATATATATATATATATATGTGTGTGTATATATATATATATATATATATATATATATATATATATATATATATATATATATATATATATATATATATATATATATATATATATATATATATATATATATATATATATATATATATATATATATATAGTTGAATAAATAAATATATGCATAAATGCCCTGAATATTAACTATCTGTATATTCAATTGACAGTTCGTCTAAAGTACGCTCTCCTTCCAATTTACCAGTTTATGACATTGGGCATGTCTAGACACGGATTTTCTACATATGAATGCATGCGATATTCGACTCTATAGCTTGCTAGTGAACTCTGCCTAATAAGGGCATTTTTTATGCGTTTCATGTGCCATAGTAAAGTCCCCATTTGCGGGCGGACCCGGACGGATTGAGGCCGGGGAGCTTAGGCTGGATGCCCCTCCTAGCGCCCCGCCGCGGTCTCGAACATGGGTCCGTCACCTTCCGAAATCGAGCACTCCACAACTGAGGCGGTTCCCTTATATGCCCAACAGCATCTGGTGTTCACCCGCTCGACACCCATCCAAGTACTGACCAGACCTAAAAAGTTCAGCCTGTGATAAGAGTAATGAAAACGATACTTTCTCACATCTAATTTCATATGATAAAACAAATACATGAAAAGAACCTGAAAGAGAGAGAAAAAGTATAAGAAGACGAAAAAGAAAACAAAAAATCGACGAAGACAAATAAGAAGAAGAAGAATACGAAGAAGAATACAAAGTAAGAAGAAAAAGAAAAAATAAAAGAAAAAAGATAAAAAAAAGGGAAAAGAAAAGAAGAAGAAGAAGAAGAAGAAGAAGAAGAAGAAGAAGAAGAAGAAGAAGAAGAAGAAGAAGAAGAAGAAGAAAAGTAAGTCAGAAAGCTTTAAAACAAGTTCCGCAGGAAAACCCCGATATTCAAAATACTAACCAGAGATTATATATTCTTTTTTGCATGATTAGCGAAGCCTTATAAGGCAACTAACTGGTGGTTAACGTGTTTAGAATTTGCCAAGATGCATTTTTCGCAGCCCTTTGTCTTTGAACTGAGAAAAGTAGATCTAGTTATACAGACACAGGCATGTTCTTTTATGTTTTTATGGCTTTATCTGTTTTGCCTGTATACATAGATGCCTCCATCTATATATGGCCAACTGCATGCATCTTTTATTTGTTTTCATGCATACTCAAACTCATGTTGACTTACGAGGCACTCTTCTGTCTATCTAAATTTCGATTTCGACCTGTATTCATCACTCCTTGTCTGATTGCATGCAGCCATTCCAACCTTCCTACAGATGCACATTCTTGTATGTATACCTTCTTACATGCACACATTTCTGTATGTATACTTTTTAGACGTACAAATTCCTGCATGTATATATATACATCTAGCTTGTCCGTGCATTATTCAGATCATCCTTAAGAATTCTGTATGCTTATATGCAAAACCTCGTTCTTGAGAGAGAGAGAGAGAGAGAGAGAGAGAGAGAGAGAGAGAGAGAGAGAGAGAGAGAGAGAGAGAGAGAGAGAGAACCACCTGAGGCCAATACTTGAACACCAGCTACGGCAGACAAAAGCCTCACTGTCTAGGTCAAAGGGAGGCGGCCAGTTTACCAATGCCAGTTAAATTTTTATTGAGACTGTGAATGATCCAATTGCTTATCCTCTCTCTCTCTCTCCTCTCTCTCTCTCTCTCTCTCTCTCTCTCTCTCTCTCTCTCTCTCTCTCTCTCTCTCTCTCTCTCTCTCTCTCTCTCATTCCCAAACACTCGTACACATATATTGAGCCGTGCTATGAGCAGAATTCTCGCTTAAAGATTCCCAAACTCATGAAAATATCGTTCTAAAATAAGGTCTTATTTATAAAATGGTGTACTGACTGACCTTACGGAATCGGCAACCATAAGAAGGTACGAAATACCTCATTGTTTCTAAATTTTAAGTAAGAAATCGACATCCTTACAGTATATGAAATGAGTGTTCCAGAGGATAATCACGGAAATGGCGTTGGGACACCATTATAGCGGAACGGGAAGACTGCTCAACTCAGGAACTGTCTGACCCGCGATCGAGCTTACGGCGGGGTGATAGGAAGGGCATCCAGCCTTACTTCCCAAGCTTCAATCCGCCTGTGTCCTCCCCCAAATGAGGACTAATAGTGACATAAAACGTAAGAGAAAAACAAACTTAGAGTCTGGGACGAACACAGAATGCTTATGTTGATGAAGATTCTTATAATGATTTCTTTTGGTTCCTCCCCCCTGAGATTTTTGGTTAAAGTTTTTCTATTCCTAGTGGCAATTGTACTTTTCTTAGAGAATTTGATTTAGAAGTGACCTCCAGCGTCCATCAAGTACTGATTCACAGAATTTAGGGAAATCTAAAGTTTTTATAGAAATCTATCGGCTATATGACTGTAAGGATGATTTGGGTATTTACCGTAAAGAATCAATACTTTTTTTTATAAGAATATAATTGTGCCTACGGACATGTGAGCGCATCTCTCCCTCAGATATAAAATTGTTTGCTTTACATTATATATTTGCCCATATTTATGTCAATTATTGATCATTGCTGGGCTTGAATTCATTCTATAATTTACGTAAAATAACTTCATAGAACATTTTCATGGACTTTTGTAAACTATATATATATATATATATATATATATATATATATATAATATATATATATATATATATATTTATTTATTTATTTTTATTTATTTTTTTCCCATATCACATTCTTAACGTAAGTAACAATATTGATAGCTGAGTATCAGAAGATGGTGATGATGCAATATTGAGAGAGAGAGAGAGAGAGAGAGAGAGAGAGAGAGAGAGAGAGAGAGAGAGAGAGAGGAGAGAGAGAGAGAGAGAGAGAGAGAGAGAGAGAGAGAGAGAGAGAGAGAGAGAGAGAGAGAGAGAGAGAGAGAGAGAGATCTTAATGACGTATTCAATGGCAATTCTAAGTTCAAAAGTTTCACACTCCATGATTGACAACCACTTAGGGATGCTTAATGCTTTGTCTAGCATATGTTGCTCTCCAAATTTTCATAAACTATTATCTTGGACCCAGATGGTCCTGTATTACAAATGTGAGACTCATCAGTATACATGCAGAGTATTTAAAGAAATTTGGAATATTATCTTTAATAAATATCTTAATTGCTTCGTATCACTAATGTCCTTTGATAACTGGAGTGACATTCTGGTCAGATGGTTCTGATGGAATGAAGATTTCTGTGCTATTCCTCTTGAAAAGATTAACTCATAGTATGGGAATTGTTTACTTTCGCACCCTACTTATGAAAAAAAAAAGCTTCATCTATTTCCTTAGAAAGAATACGATAGATTTGTTAGGTTAGTTCACATTCAATTAAGAAACGACTTGATAAACGAAATAATGTTTTTTTTTTCTAGTTGCTCTACATATTTTTTTTTTTTAGTTACTTTTGGGGAAGAGTAAGGTTATGAGGTGTACAAGAAATGAAGATGGTGCTGGATTGAATGTTATGTTGAATGGAGAGACACTTGAGAAAGTTGATCAGTTTAAGTATTTAGGCTCGGTTATAGCTGCAAATGGTGGAGTGGAAGCAGATGTGTGTCACAGTGTGAATGAAGGATGTAAAGTGTTGGGTGCGTTGAAAGGAGTGATGAAGAATAGAGGGTTGGAAATGAATGTTAAGAAAGTTTTGTATGAGGAAGTGGTTGTGCCAACTGTGATGCATGGATCAGAGTTATGGGGTATGAAAGTAAGTGAGAGACGGAAACTAAATGTGTTTGAGATGAATTGCCTGAGTAGTATGACTCGGTGTATCTCGGTTGGATAGGGTTAGGCATGAAGTGGTGAGAGCAAGAACGGGTGCGAGGAGAGAAATTGGCAGCCAGAGTAGATATGAATGTTCTGAGATGGAGAGAGGATGGATGATGAAAGACTGCTGAAAAAGGTGATGAATGCGAGAGTTGATGGGAGAAATGCTAGAGGGAGGCCTAGGTTCGGGTGGATGGATGGAGTAAGGAGAGCCCTGAATGATAGGAGGATGGATGTATCTAGCCTCCTGGCTAGTACAGTGGTAACGCGCTGGCCTCGCATTCGCGAGGTCGTCGGATCGCGCCTCGTCCTGGCAAGAGAGTTTAAGCTGTTTACTTGGGAGGTTACTGCTGTGGCTGTCCCCCAAAATGGGGAGGTTGGGGCCTGTGCCAACTGGCGACCGCCCTATGGGTCCTCCATGACCCGTTCCGCCCATCCGTGGGTGGAAAATCGAAAAAAAAAATGGATGTGAGGGAAACAAATGAGCGTGCTAGGAATAGGAATGAGTGGCGAGTGATTGTGACGCAGCTCTGATTGGTATCTGCTGTTACCACAGGGCAGCATCTTACAGAGGTAACCCTGTAGTAGGGACAGTAGGGGAGTTGCTATGGAGAGACACAGGTTGTGGAAGAGCCGGGAGGATGGGCTGTGACACTCTAGCAGTGCCATCTGAACGCCCCATAGAGTAAAGTAATGCCCTTATTGTTTCTTTTTTTGAGATCGGCTACCCCCCAAATTGAGGGAAATAGCCAAGGTAAATGGACTTGTGATATTCATTTCGCTTGTTGGAGTGTTAAAGTAAACTTTACCACAAAATGACATTTATAAAAGCATTATCATCACAGATAGAATATGCATATTTCTGTCTATCTATCTATATTCGAGTCATTTTTCCCCTTATATGAGGAGTGGTTGATTCAAAGCAAAATACTCTGACTCTTTGGGAAGAGAGAATACAGAGGAGGGAATTCCCAGTTCCCTCTCTCCACCCCATTCAGTCGACTCTTACAGCACGCAGGGGAACACGGAGGTAGCATTTTAGCCCCCTACGAAATCGCCATGGGCAAATTCAATGTTAAATTTCGTTTTATTGTCAATTTTTTAAAATTTCGGAGGTCGAAGGTCAAATATTGAAAGACGACATGCTTCCTTGGCACTCGTGTCATTCTTGACAAGCGTGAAGGTCAGTCACACGACGATTACAATCGTTAACTAAATGCCACACATTTTGTCTCAGAATCTCCAGTATTGTTCGTAAAATCTTTCTTGCCGCAAATTCTATAACTTTTTATTAGGTCAGCAACGCGGCAGAACAAGGGGAGTGTTGCGAAATCCTAGCTGTGATGTGTGAAAATAATATGCATAGATCGTTAAAGGGGTAGGTCAATTATACCTCCTTCGTGTGTCACTACGAGCCATAAAAGTCAACTTTACGGGGTTGAACGAGGGACTGGGCATGCCTTTCCTTTGTATTTTCCTCCTACAGAGTCAGGGTATTGTTTTGATCCAGTCACCCCATTTATAAGGGTGATTATGGCTCTTGTGTATGGCTTAGAAATACATCATTTAAGCATGATGTAAATGACATGGAATATAAAGTAGTGACCTATCCAAGGATTCGAACCAAGGATGCGCTGAAGGCCATGGAAGTACAGATCTCATTATAAAAAACATCACTTCGCCACTGAAGATATTCATTGGATTGGTTCTTAATTACCTATGTGTATTATTGGTTTTCAATGGGCACTTGGTTCAAATCCTCGTAAAACAAGTATTATGGCACTTGATATAATATATTACTCATTCCTCTCTTGGAAAGAAAATTAAATAATAAAGCCTAAATATAGTTATATTGATTGTAGAACAATTTACCAAATATGGCAATTGAATTTTTAGTGCAAAATACAAAATTAGATACTCTGAAGGTATGTTTGTGTGTATACTGAAAGTAATTTAAGACATACAAACAAACACGCATAGAGAGATATATCAATAATTTTATTGGCCCCATATAAGGAAGAACTATGCATAATATGGCGTTGATTTATAAAGATATATATATATATATATATATATATATATATATATATATATATATATATATAGATAGATAGATAGATAGATAGATAGATAGATAGATAGATAGATAGATAGATAGATAGATAGATAGATAGATAGAGAGAGAGAGAGAGAGAGAGAGAGAGAGAGAGAGAGAGAGAGAGAGAGAGAGAGAGAGAGAGAGAGAGAGAGAGAGAGAGAAAAAACTTACATATGTTTCAAAAGTATATGACTTATAATCGCGATGAACAAACCTTGAACTTTTGAACAGATGGTAATTTTTTCATATTAATTTCGTCCGGAACTTTACATGAAAATTATGCTCTAGTTTCAAACCTTAAGCAAGGTCATTTGTTAAGGCACACGTGGCCCTGTGTTGCTACACTGATATATTCGCATGCAAGTATCTGTGTCTGTCTGTCTGTCTGTCTGTCTGTCTGTAGCAATAATAGCAGCAGTAGTAACAATAATGACCAAATTAGCAACTGATAACAGCAATAGTAACAATAATGACCAACTTAGCAATTATAACAGCAATAGTAAAAATAATGATCAAAATAAAGACAGGAACAATATTAACCAGAAGTCTGTCTGTCTGTCTATCTACAGGCCAATTCATATGTGAAATTGTATATTCATCTATCAGACTATATCTCTTCCAATCTGTGTATATGCTTATCTATCTACTTTTGCAGGCAACAATCGATCTACAATATCTATTATTCTGTCATATATTGGCATCTGGAGAATATTTATATTCGGGTTCTCTTAACTTCTGTTGAAACTACATGTGAAACGCAGATTAATGTGTCAAGATCACACACACACACACACACACACACACACACACACACACACACACACACACACACACACACACACACACACACACACACACACACACACACACACACACACACTGCTCTCTTCTGAGAGAGACGAGATTGCTGCTTGGAATGTCCAGATTAAGGAAAACATTGAACAGTTCAGAAAAGAGTTCCAGGAGCTGAATATGGAAAATGATGCCATGAAAACTTCCTTCGCTGATGCACTAAAGGGGAATGTGGCAGTAAAAGAGGCTGTAAAGGTGGTGGCACTGGAAAACATACAAACAGTTGACTATAAAGAGACAGTAATCGAAAAAATGAAAGACGTTGTGATGGAAAGGGCAAACCCACTCATCAGACAGGCACTTGATAAGGAGAAGACAGTGGTAATCTCAGGCATAAGTGAATCCCAGGAGCCAACATGGCAGGGGAGACTTGAAGAAAATAAAGCTAGGGTTGTAGACCTGATAAGAAAGCTTGGAGTAGTTTGTGGTCCTGAGGATATTGTAAACATACACCAACTAGGTAAATATACGGGGGAAGGAAAGCCGAGACCAACAAAAGTAACCTTTGAAAGAGGGGAAACATGTAGGGAAATATTGTTGAGAAAAAAAAGTCTAAAACACCTTCAAGAATTCAAAGAAGTGTTCATTAGACGATACAGAACACAGGAAGAGATGGGAAAGATAAAAAATTTGTTGCAAGAGGCAAGAAGGTTAAATGATGAAAGAAATGAAGAACAGAAGAAAAATTTTCGTTACATAGTTCTTCCAGACAAAGGGGAGATAAAGAAGATAATGACAGAAGATCAGGGGATGGGGCCTCATTAAGATTGTTATACACAAATGCTGATGGATTAGCTGGTAAGGCAGTAGAATTAAAAGATAGGATTCACAACAGTATAAACTTTATAAACTTTATTTCCATTTTACAATGGGTATTCGTCAGCCAGGACAAGCCCCAACCCCCACTGTGATGTCCACCCACAGCAGTTCCTGCCAGTAAACAGCTTAAACTCTCGGTCTTGGACGGGGACCGATCTTTCGACCTCGTGAATGCGAAGCCTGCGCGTTAGACTAAGTTGAGTGAGGACATAAACAGTGTCACAGTTTTTCCTAAGGGCTTCAGAATACTAAGGGTTGAAAGATCTGAGAGGACTGGTGGTGGGATAGCACTGCTCATAAGTGAAAGGATTCAAGTTGAAGAAATAAACTTGGCTATAGAAAGTGAGTTCAAGGAATTTCTTGTTGCTCGCATAAATACTGGGTCAGAGAGCATTATAATAACTGTTGTATACAACCCACCAAGGAACCAAAATAGGCTTGAAGTTTATGAGGAAAGTCATATAGGTACTATTGAAGTCATAAACTCAGTTGTTAACATGGCACGGGAAAAAAAATGTAGGATTTTGATAATGGGAGACTTTAATCATAAAGAGATAGATTGGATAAATCTTGACCCACACATTGGTGAGGACTCATTCGGGGCAAGATTCCTAGATTGCGTACAAGGGAATTTCCTACACCAACATGTAATGGAACCAACAAGGGCCAGGGGTGGGGATGAACCATCACTACTTGATCTAGTGTTCACAGATAATGTGTTGGATATTGAAAATATTGAGTATGAACCACCAATTGGAAAGAGTGACCACTGTGTGTTGTTGATGGAGTATATCATTGAAGATATTCTTCCTGAGAGTAGAGGCACTGAGGACATGAGGAGGAACTATCCGAAAGGAGATTACATCAAAATGAATGAGCTTTTTGCAGTTATTGACTGGAGAACCTTATTTTACAACAAATCTGTACAAGAAATGTATGACATCTTTTGTGAGAAATATGGGAAGATAGTAGATTGCTGCATACCTGTCACCAAAGTAGGTGTAATTCATGCCAGAGAGAAATGGTTCGATAATGGGTGTAAAAGAGCTAAGGAGTGGAGAGACAAATGCTGGAAAAGGTATAGGAGGAGAAAAAATATAAATGCCTGGCAAACCTACAAAAGAGCAAGAAATGACTACCTAAGTAAAAGGAGAGAGGCAGAGAGAGACTATGAGAGGGACATCACCAGGAAGGCTAAAGAAAATCCCAAGCTTTTCCACAGCTTTATCAGAGGAAAACTGAAGGTAAAAGAACAGGTTTTAAGGCTAAAGAGAGCGGATGGAAGCATCACTGAGACGGATGAAGAGATCTGCAAAGAATTGAACAAGGAGTTTCAGTCAGTATTTACAGTAGAAAATACCCCACCCCCTCAGATTGCAGTGATAGAAGCTCAAGGGCCGGTATTAGAGAACATCAACCTTACAGCCACAGAGGTATGCAAAGCGCTGATGGATTTAGATGTTCATAAAGCTACAGGTCCTGATGACATATCCCCTCATGTGCTTAAAAAATGCGCAAACACAATATCAGTGGCACTAAGTATCATATTTAAGGAGTCACTGGAGTCGGGGGAGATTCCAAGATGCTGGAAACAAGCAAATGTGATACCTATCTTCAAAAAGGGAAGGAGGGATACGGCTCTGAACTATAGACCAGTTTCCTTGACCAGCATAGTTTGCAAAGTTATGGAGAAACTACTAAGGAAACATATCTCTCTTCACTTGGAATCCTTCAACTTTTTGTCAGTGAGGCAACATGGCTTCAGAGAAGGTAGATCAACAGTAACAAACTTATTAGAATTTTATGATGAGATAAGCCAAATCTTACAGGAAAGAGAGGGCTGGGCAGATTGCATATTCCTAGACTTCCAGAAAGCGTTTGACACTGTTCCACATGGGAGACTTATTAGGAAGCTGCAATCAATGGCTAGAATAGGTGGAAATGTTTTGGAATGGATAAAAACTTACTTAGAAGGAAGGGAACAGAGGGTTAGAGTAAGACACTCAGTGTCTGAATGGAGAAGAGTTAGTAGTGGAGTTCCACAGGGTTCAGTTTTAGGGCCACTTTTGTTCCTTGTATATGTAAATGACCTACCAGAGTCTGTAAATTCATTCATGAATATGTTTGCAGATGATGCAAAGATTGTGAAGAAAGTAAAAAACGAGAACAATGGTAGAGAACTTCAGGAGGATCTAAATAATCTGCATGAGTGGTCAGAAAAGTGGCTAATGAAATTCAATACTTCAAAATGTAAGGTAATGAGAATGGGTACAAGTGCAAGAAGGCCCAAGCTTGACTACTCGGTGGCTGGAGTACAACTTCAAGAGACAGAAAATGAGAGAGATCTAGGAGTAAACATACTGGCAGATTTGTCTCCAGAAATACATATAAATGGCATAGTAAGGGCAGCATATGCATTCTTATCAATGTAAGGGTAGCCTTCAGGCACATGGACAAGGAAATGTTCAGAAATATTTATGTAACCTATGTGAGGCCAAAACTCGAATATGCAGCCCCCTTTTGGAATCCGCACTTGAAAAAGCACATAGCTAAGCTTGAAAAAGTTCAAAGACATGCCACGAAACTGGTGCCAGAAATACGCAATCTCAGTTATGATGAGAGGCTGAGGGAATTAGACTTACCATCACTCGAAGCTAGAAGAGTGAGGAGGGATATGGTGACAGTCTTTAAATTCCTTCATGGTTATGATAGAGTGGATAGGGATCGATATTTTGATATGGCTGGCTCTAGAACTAGAGGTCATAGTTTGAAGCTTGGTAAGAAAACTTCTTTGCAGGATGTAAGGAAATACTTTTTCAGTGTAAGAGTAGTTGATAATTGGAATTGGCTAAGCGAGGAGGTAGTTAATGCTATCTCAATCCATAGTTTTAAGGACAGGTATGATAAGTATCACTAAGTCTAAAATGGAACCGATGAGGAGACGGGAAGATACGAGCTTTGGGCTCTTTCCCGTAAACACAATTAGGTAATCGCAATTTGGTAATCACACACACACACACACACACACACACGCACACACACACACACACACACACACACAGAGAGAGAGAGAGAGAGAGAGAGAGAGAGAGAGAGAGAGAGAGAGAGAGAGAGAGAGAGAGAGAGAGAGAGGAGAGAGAGAGAGAGAGAGAGAGAGAGAGAGAGAGAGAGAGAGAGAGAGAGATTTACGAAAGAAACAATGGGTAGGCATTAGCAACACTATTTTAAAAAATATAAAACTCTCACAATGAAAATTAAGAAATCTCTGCGTATTACACTTACAAATACAAATGACAAGGTAAATAATAACTACCAGTAGCTTACTATGAATGAATCTATTTATCAAATAATAATTACCCCAATGGAAATCCTTTTATCTTCCCCACCAATGCACATCCAGGTAAAAATTCACAGGTAAATAAGTCACAAGAAAAAGTCTAACCTAACCTAACCTAACCTAACCTAACTTAACCTAACTTAACCTAATCTGACCTGTGATTCTTTTACCTGTGACTTTTTTTCAAGTAAAACTTTCATAGAAATCTTGCTTAAAGATTACTATTATTCTAAAAGTACAATTTTTCATTATTTAGCTACTACCAGTAAATAAAAGATTGTTTCCTATGCGGCACGACCTGAGTATAGATGCAAGATTTTGTGTGAGAATTATATTAATTGGTTCTTCAACCCATAGTCGTTTTGTCCATACATCCACTATGTTTGCAGAGTGCAAAAAAAGGCCAAAAGATGTTCCAAAGCAGTAAATTTTACCCGTGGGCCGCGCGTGTTATGGCACTCTGCTTAGGAATGGTAGAGGCGTTATATAAGGAGGTGCCACTATGGGTCCGATGCATAATGCATGTATGGGCAAAACCTAACTTTACCTTACTTACTCGAGAGATGATTACAGATATGGCCTTATTAGTAAGAATTACTCCACAAAATTTTAATAATCTCTAAACCTAAGATTGAAAAACAGCCTCATATCACCATAACTACAAGATAATTGCAACAATATTATTTAGTAATATAAAAGGATTAGCAAATAGGACACTAAAAAGTTACTCTTCAGAAGTCGGGTAAAACCACGCCTAGCTGAATCATGTCTTATATATTGAGAGAAGAAGCCACTACTCACACAGACTTCGCACGATAGTTCAACAATCAACATGAACTCAAAGGTAGAGAAAATAAGAACAGTATAGCATTAAAAAAACTAGCCTCTCTGCAGTATAAAGATGCTTTTGCTAGCTAGTATCACATATATTAGATTCTTACATTGATATAAATGTATAAATCTATTACTTTTTTCTTTTTTTCACAATATATATGATTGTAATGCAGTATTTAAATTACATATCAGTATATGTATTTTATTTTTGCCCATCCTGGTGTCAACTCATAAAGAAAAACAAGAAAGAAAGAATTTTTTTTTCTTCAGGTAATGCTCATCGTATTGGGTTTAGCAGCCTTAGTAGCAACTGACAGCCGAGAATCTTATGAATATCGTCCAAGGCGTGTAAGTTTTCTTGGATTAAAATTGTCTTCCTTACGCATTTTAGCAATACTAAGAATCAAAACTGATCTTTGAGTATATCTAAGTAATTAATCTTTACAATTTGCTAATATAAATATGAATCTATTAATGAAGGTTTCATCAGAGGAATCCTACGAATCCAGCGAAGCTCGATACAACTTCAACTGGGCTGTCGATCACGACCCATCCAGCAATGAATTCGGACACCAAGAGAATCGTGACGGTGACGAAACTCAGGGATCCTATTATGTCGAGCTTCCCGACGGTCGCGTTCAGAGGGTGACATACCACGTGAACGGTGACGATGGATACGTCGCTAAAGTCACCTACGAAGGCTCCTTGGAGTCTGGTTCAGCTGAATCTCGCGAAAGACCTCGTTATTACTACGACTCCAACGAATCCAAATAAATTAAATTTTATTTGCCAACATTATAGCATTGTCAGATGATGTTCCATTCCACAGTCTTTGTTACTACTTTAAATTATTTGCTTATTCTTGTGTTTCAATAAAGGTTTTTCTTGCATAAATGTGTATGATTGTAGAATTTCACAGAAACAACCTCAAGAAAAATACTCTTGCATCACTGCTAGTCTCCATTATGGGAGAGGACACAGACAGCTTGCCACTAGAGAAGTAAGGCTGGGTGCCCTTCCTAACGCCTCGCGGTGGATTCGATTGCTGGTCTTTTACCTCCAGTGTCGAGTATTTTAACCACTACGCTACCGCGGTCCCATAAACAACAGGAAGCAAATGTCACATTAAAATAACTAGGTTTAGAAATTGAAATAGAATGCCAAAAGAACACATAAAAGATAAATGGATTAAAACAACACTAACCTTAACTATTCAGTTTTAAGTTCAAGCAATCGCCGGCTATGTTTTTCTTTTTTCCTTTTACATATTTTTTTATTCCTTTTGCGTTCCTTCTGTTCCTTTCTGCGCATTATTTGCTCTATCTTTTGTCCCACATTCAATATCACCATTTTTAGCTATGTATTAGACTCTCAATATTTAAATTTTCTCTGCCGTGTCACAAGCCATTTAACTGATAATTTCCACTCATAATTCTACTATTTCATTTATGCTGACATTTCACATACACAAACCATTTTGGTATTTTAGTAAAAAAAATACAAAAATAAAAAAGCTGTCCACTGTATCCCGGACAAACCCAAATTTACTTGAGTTCATTTAAATGTTTGAAATCTATTATGTTAAAAAACACCGGTATGTGTTTACTTTTACACGCACAATTTAAGTATACAAATTTCTAGGCTTGGCTAGGTTAGGTTAAGCTAGTTAGCTTAGTTCACTGCCTGTTAAGAAGATGATGATAATTCTTTTTAGTATGTTTACATGTTTTTTTTTC
>JAXCGZ010009717.1:7500-15000 GCA_037179515.1 Halocaridina rubra | reverse complement strand
ATGTATGTATGTATGTATGTATGTATGTATGTATGTATGTATGTATGTATGTATGTATGTATGTAATTACCTAATTGTGATTATGGGAAAGAGCTCCATGCTCGTAACTCCCCGTCTCCTGGTCGGTTCAATTTTTGTACTTAGAGATACTTATCATACTTGTCCTTAAAACTAAGGATTGACTTAGAAATAACTACCTCCTCGCTTAGCTCATTCCAGTCATCAACTACTCTTACACTAAAAAAGTACTTCCTTACATCCTGCATAGTAGTTTTTTTTCCTATCCACTCTGTCATAACCATGAAGGAATTTAAAACCCGTCATCATATCCCTCCTCATTCTTTTAGAGTCTAGTGATGGTAGGTCTAACTCCCTGAGCCTTTCCTCATAGCTGAGATTGCTTATTTCTGGCACCAGTTTTGTGGCATAGTTTTGAACTTTTTCAACTTAACTATGTGTGTGTGTATGTAATTTCCTAATTATAATTACTTAATTGTGCTTGAGGGAAAGAGCCTCAATATTGAACTTCCTGTCTCCTGGTCAATTCCATTTTCGTACTTAGTGATACTTATCATATTTGACCTTAAAACTATGGATAGAGTTAGCATGAACTACCTACTCGATCAGCGAATACCAATTATCAACTACTCTTACACTAAAAACGTACATCCTTACATCCTGCAAAGAAGTTTTCTTACGAAGCTTCAAACTATGACCTCCAGTTCTAGTGCCAACCATATTAAAATATCGATCCCTATCCAATCTGTTATAACCATGAAGGAATTTAAAAACCGTCACGACATCTCCCCTCATAACTGAGATTGCGTATTTTTGGCATCAGTTTTGTGGCATGTCATTGAACTTTTTCCAGCTTAACTACGTACATTTTCAAGTGTGGGTTCCAAAAGGGAGCTGCATATTCAAGCTTTGGTCTAACATAGCTTACATAAATATTTCTGAACATTTCCTTGTCCATCATGCTTGAAGGCTCCCCTTACATTTGCTAAGAAAGCTTATGCTGCCGTTACTATGCCATTTATATGCATTTCTGGAGACAAATCTGCCTGTATGTTTACTCTTAGATTTCCCTCATTCTCTGTCTCTTGAATTTCTGCTCCTGCCATTGAGTAGTCAAGCTTGGGCCTTCTTGCACTTGTACCCATTCTCATTACCTTACATTTGGAAGAATTGAATTTCATTAGCCACTTTTCTGGCCACTCATGCAGACTATTTAGATCTTCCTGAAGTTCTCTACCATTGTTCTCGTTTCCTACATTCTTCACAATCTTTGCATCATCTGCAAACGTTTTCATAAATGAATTTACATATTCTGGTAAGGCATTTACATATACAAGGGGCAAAAGTGGCCCTAAAATCGAGCCCTGTGGAACTCCACTACTAACCCTTCTCAATTCAGACACTAGGTGTCTTACTCTAACTTTCTGTTCCCTTCCTTCCAAGCAAGTTTTTATCCATTCCAAGACATCTCCACCTATTCTCGGCCATTACTTGCAACTCCTCAATAAGTCTCCCATGTGAGACCGTATGAAATGCCTTCTGGAAGTCTAGGAATATGCAATTTGCCCAGCCCTCTCTTTCCTGCAAGATTTGGGTAAATGTGTGTGTGTAATTACCTAAATGTATTTATCTAATTGTGTTTACGGGAAAGAGCCCCAAGCTCGTAGCTCCCCGTTTCCTGGTCGGTTCCATTTTGTTATTTGTGATACTTATCGTACTTGTCCTTAAAACTATGGATTAAGTTAGCATTAACTTCCTCCCCACTTATCGAATTCCAATTATCAACTAGTCTTACTCTAAAAAAATACTTCCTTACAGCCTGCAAAGAAGTTTTCTTATGAAGCTTCAAACTATGACTTCTAGCTCTAGTGCCAACCATATCAAAATATCTATCCCTATCCACTGTGTCATAACCATGAAGGAATTTAAAAACCGTCACATATCACCCTCACTCTTCTAGCTTCAGGTGATTGTAATTCTAATTCCCTCAACCTCTCCTCATAAGCGAGATTGTGAATTTTTGGCACCAGTTTCATGGCATGTCTATGAACTCTTTCCAGCTTAACTACGTGATTTTTCAAATGTGGATTAAAAAAGGGGGCTGCATATTCAAGCTTTGGCCTCATAAATGTTACATATATATTTTTAAACATTTCCTTGCCCATGTGCCTGAAGGCTAATTTTAAATTTGCTAAGAAAGCATATGCTGCCATTACTATACCATATATATAAATTTCTGGAGACTAATATATCAGTATGTTTACTCCTAGATCTATTATTTTCTGTCTCTTGGAGTTCTGCTCCTGCCGTTGAGTAGTCAAGCTTGTGCCTTCTTGCACTTGCACCCACTCTCATTACCTTACATTTAAAGGTATTGAATTTTATTAGTCACTTTTCTGACCGCTCATGCAGACTATTAGGTCTTCCTGAAGTTCTCTACCCTTGTTCTTGTCTATTATATTCTTTACAATCTTTATATCATCTGCAAACATATTCATAAATGAATTTATAGACTCTTGTAGGTCATTTACATATACAAGGAACAAAAAGTGGTCCTAAATTGAGCCCTGTGGAACTCCACTACTAACCTTTCTCCATTCAGACAATGAATGTCTTACTCTAAGGCTCGGTTCCCTTCCTTCTAAGTAAGTTTTTATCCATTCAATACATTTCCACTTATTCTGGTCATTGCTTGCAGGTTCTTAATAAGACTCTCTGTGTGGGACCATGTCAAATGCTTTCTGGAAGTCTGAGAATATGCAATCTGCCCAGACCTCACTTCCCTGTAAGATTCGGCATACGTCATCATACAGGTTTAGTACTTTATTACTGTTGATCTACCTTCTATTAAGCCATGTTGTCTCACTGTCAAAAAGTTTAAGGATTCTAAGTGAAGAGAGATTTTCAAATCACTTGATATCACCTAAGATACGTCTTGATTATGTGCCATACCAGACTATTTCTAAATAGGTTACGTTGCGCCATTTGAACTAATATAGAAGGAAAAAACTGGCTTCCGTAAAGACGGGAACAGAGCCACGCCTAGCTAAGCCCTGTCCTATATAATAGAGATCCAACAGTTTACCAGCACAGACAAGCAAAGGTAACTCACCAAGCAACATGAATTCCAAGGTAAGTTATTCAATGATATATTACATACCATCAATATTTTCGCACTTATATTTGATTCATTCCAAGAAAGTTAGTATTCAGGATTTTTCAGGCATAAAATAAAATTTGAAACTCTACTTTTCACTTGTTTCATTTAAATTTTCATGCTATCTATTCTATTAATAGGAAAATATATAGATTCCTTTGCTTTTTATATTTCCCTTGTTTTGGAGTCTAAATAATAAATATAGTAATTCATTAAAGCATCATTAAATAAACTAACTGGATAAGAAGAAAATTCAAATTCTTATGTAGCCTGCGACATTCTTAGATATTATTTTGAATAACTATTTCATTCTTTATTAGGTTATGCTTATTGTTTTGGGCCTGGCAGCCCTTGTAGCAGCCGACAGCCGAGAATCTTACGAATATCGTCCCAGACGTGTGAGTACTAATTACTGACAGCATGAGCTTTTATTATCCTTTTTAAGTATTTGTACATGTATAACACAATGGGAGCTGAGGTAGTTCAGTGATAGAACACGCGAGTCGGGAAGCGACTAACGCGGGTTCGATCTCACTGCAAGGCGTTAGGAAGGGCATCCAGCCTTGATTCCCAGCTCCAATATATCTGTGTTCACCTCCATTTGAATAGGGACATACTGTAACACAAAAAGTGCTGTACTAGAACGTCAATATTTTGCTATATACACATTAGTTTATTAGCTAGAGGAGAGATATATCTAATTATATACCGTTTTAGGCTTCATCTGAGGAATCCTACGAATCCAGCGAGGCTAAATACAACTTCAACTGGGCTGTCGATCACGACCCATCCAGCAACGAATTTGGACACCAGGAAGCCCGTGACGGTGATGAGACTCGAGGATCCTATTACGTCGAACTTCCCGACGGCCGAGTTCAGAGAGTGACTTATCATGTCGATGGTGACGATGGATACGTCGCTGAAGTCACCTACGAAGGCTCCTTGGAGTCTGGTTCAGATGAATCTCGCGAAAGACCCCGTTATTATTATGACTCCAACGAATCTAAGTAAACAAATATTACTGTTTACCTCGAACTCACCTGAATCTTCCATGATCGACTGCATGATACACTTTCTGTATTTATTTATTCTTATTTATGAATCAATTAAAGACTTATAATCAAAATTATAATTGAATATTTTATTGAAACCAAAAGTAATTATAGCCCCTGGAAAGGGAGCAGACCATCTCAAAATCAGTGCTCCAGAAAAGTCTGGTTCAGCTGAAACCCGCGAAACACCTCTTGTTTTATTTTTATTATTATTTTTTTACTACATCTCCAACGAATCAGATTATTACTTATTGTAGTATGAGTATTTTGACCTCCGAAAAATGCCTGAAATTTTTTTTTGCTTTGCATCAATTTTTAAACTTAATTTAAGTGATAAATATTTTCTAGCCTGGGAAAACTATGCTTCAAAATGTAACACCCATCAAAAATAATTAATAATTAGACATATTACGCTTAAAGTGCTGAGACAAGAAAAATTTGTGTGTACTTATAGAGCATATGTAACTAGGGAGAAAGAATATGTAAAAAATCAAGTTTAACCAAAATCTAAAAATATTATCTTTCGTGCATCTTAAGAAAAAATCCAATTGAAGTTTTATGTATGTATGTATGTATGTATGTATGTATGTATGTATGTATGTATGTATGTATGTATGTATGTATGTATGTATGTATGTATGTATGTAATTACCTAATTGTGATTATGGGAAAGAGCTCCATGCTCGTAACTCCCCGTCTCCTGGTCGGTTCAATTTTTGTACTTAGAGATACTTATCATACTTGTCCTTAAAACTAAGGATTGACTTAGAAATAACTACCTCCTCGCTTAGCTCATTCCAGTCATCAACTACTCTTACACTAAAAAAGTACTTCCTTACATCCTGCATAGTAGTTTTTTTTCCTATCCACTCTGTCATAACCATGAAGGAATTTAAAACCCGTCATCATATCCCTCCTCATTCTTTTAGAGTCTAGTGATGGTAGGTCTAACTCCCTGAGCCTTTCCTCATAGCTGAGATTGCTTATTTCTGGCACCAGTTTTGTGGCATAGTTTTGAACTTTTCAACTTAACTATGTGTGTGTGTATGTAATTTCCTAATTATAATTACTTAATTGTGCTTGAGGGAAAGAGCCTCAATCTCGAACTTCCTGTCTCCTGGTCAATATTTTCGTACTTAGTGATACTTATCATATTTGTCCTTAAAACTATGGATAGAGTTAGCATGAACTACCTACTCGATCAGCGAATACCAATTATCAACTACTCTTACACTAAAAACGTACTTCCTTACATCCTGCAAAGAAGTTTTCTTACGAAGCTTCAAACTATGACCTCCAGTTCTAGTGCCAACCATATCAAAATATCGATCCCTATCCAATCTGTTATAACCATGAAGGAATTTAAAAACCGTCACGACATCTCCCCTCATAACTGAGATTGCGTATTTTTGGCATCAGTTTTGTGGCATGTCATTGAACTTTTTCCAGCTTAACTACGTACATTTTCAAGTGTGGGTTCCAAAAGGGAGCTGCATATTCAAGCTTTGGTCTAACATAGCTTACATAAATATTTCTGAACATTTCCTTGTCCATCATGCTTGAAGGCTCCCCTTACATTTGCTAAGAAAGCTTATGCTGCCGTTACTATGCCATTTATATGCATTTCTGGAGACAAATCTGCCTGTATGTTTACTCTTAGATTTCCCTCATTCTCTGTCTCTTGAATTTCTGCTCCTGCCATTGAGTAGTCAAGCTTGGGCCTTCTTGCACTTGTACCCATTCTCATTACCTTACATTTGGAAGAATTGAATTTCATTAGCCACTTTTCTGGCCACTCATGCAGACTATTTAGATCTTCCTGAAGTTCTCTACCATTGTTCTCGTTTCCTACATTCTTCACAATCTTTGCATCATCTGCAAACGTTTTCATAAATGAATTTACATATTCTGGTAAGTCATTTACATATACAAGGGGCAAAAGTGGCCCTAAAATCGAGCCCTGTGGAACTCCACTACTAACCCTTCTCAATTCAGACACTAAGTGTCTTACTCTAACTTTCTGTTCCCTTCCTTCCAAGCAAGTTTTTATCCATTCCAAGACATCTCCACCTATTCTCGCCATTACTTGCAACTTCTTAATAAGTCTCCCATGTGAGACTGTATGAAATGCCTTCTGGAAGTCTAGGAATATGCAATTTGCCCAGCCCTCTCTTTCCTGCAAGATTTGGGTAAATGTGTGTGTAATTACCTAAATGTATTTATCTAATTGTGTTTACGGGAAAGAGCCCCAAGCTCGTATCTCCCCGTTTCCTGGTCGGTTCCATTTTGTTATTTGTGATACTTATCGTACTTGTCCTTAAAACTATGGATTAAGTTAGCATTAACTTCCTCCCCACTTATCGAATTCCAATTATCAACTAGTCTTACTCTAAAAAAATACTTCCTTACAGCCTGCAAAGAAGTTTTCTTATGAAGCTTCAAACTATGACTTCTAGCTCTAGTGCCAACCATATCAAAATATCTATCCCTATCCACTGTGTCATAACCATGAAGGAATTTAAAAACCGTTACATATCACCCTCATTCTTCTAGCTTCAGGTGATGGTAATTCTAATTCCCTTAACCTCTCCTCATAAGTGAGATTGTGAATTTTTGGCACCAGTTTCATGGCATGTCTATGAACTCTTTCCAGCTTAACTACGTGATTTTTCAAATGTGGATTAAAAAAGGGGGCTGCATATTCAAGCTTTGGCCTCATAAATGTTACATATATATTTTTAAACATTTCCTTGCCCATGTGCCTGAAGGCTAATTTTAAATTTGCTAAGAAAGCATATGCTGCCATTACTATACCATATATATAAATTTCTGGAGACTAATATATCAGTATGTTTACTCCTAGATCTATTATTTTCTGTCTCTTGGAGTTCTGCTCCTGCCGTTGAGTAGTCAAGCTTGTGCCTTCTTGCACTTGCACCCACTCTCATTACCTTACATTTAAAGGTATTGCATTTTATTAGTCACTTTTCTGACCACTCATGCAGACTATTAGGTCTTCCTGAAGTTCTCTACCCTTGTTCTTGTCTATTATATTCTTTACAATCTTATATCATCTGCAAACATATTCATAAATGAATTTATAGACTCTTGTAGGTCATTTACATATACAAGGAACAAAAGTGGTCCTAAATTGAGCCCTGTGGAACTCCACTACTAACCTTTCTCCATTCAGACAATGAATGTCTTACTCTAAGGCTCGGTTCCCTTCCTTCTAAGTAAGTTTTTATCCATTCAATACATTTCCACTTATTC